>CM055615.1:3643235-3747645 GCA_029379385.1 Quillaja saponaria | reverse complement strand
CCTGTAAAATATGAAGGTAGGTAGATATTATGATATCAGATAATTTCCATCAGAACACAAAAAACTAACACAAAAGAAATCATGCCCATAATCTAATGTTAAAGATCATATCAGCCATTAACAGTCTCGGAAAACAACAGTTTAGAGGACAGACATCCATGGATTGCATATGATCAAACCAAGTAACCATCTACCAAAGTGGCATTTAACCATGATTTATGACCTCCTTTCAGTTCTCCAATTCAAATTACCGACAATCAGATTAAAACAAGCTGTAATTTGGTTTGGTTTTACTTGTGAGCACCAATTTTCAAGCAAACAGTATTCAATTAAAGTTATAAAAGAGAAAGGAAGAGAGTGTTGCCTATCAACTGTATGGTAATTGCATGTTAGTTCACTCATATATCAACTGCAGGCCTATCGAGATGTTAGTCCGAATTATGGCTAAAACCTATTGAGAAATAGTCATTTCATTTCAAACAGTGAATCTTGAAATTACCCCACAACAGCTACCCAACACCCAGAAAAAAGCTCTACCAACCCCATCCATAAATAACCTCATGTAACTATTAATCAGAATTGGCCAAGAGTAAGGAAGTAAGGGCGTGTGCTTGAGAAAACTTTACAAGAACATAGCATTTGTTTCAATACCCTAGATCACAGATGCAACCATATGAAATTCTACAGTTGAACCACAGATCACAAGCTTATACCTGGGTTATAAAGTAATACGTTCTGAAGAGAAGGACACCTAAATGGTTCCTTAGTGAACTTAGCTGGCTTCCAAGAAGTGCTACTCAACTTATTGAGCAAAGTCGAATCCCCATCAGCTCGCACATTTAATTCCTCGATGGCTGCCCGTGAGGTAGAAATAAAATTCAGGATTTAAATCATGTACATAAGTGGAAAAAACCAAAAATGAATGAACGGATGCATGATGTACATGAAAAGCATTATACCTTTATGGAGAATTCCAAGATCCAGGTCCTTGTCATTATAGAATACTGGACTGCTAGATTTTTTGAATAAAATACAGCATACTCCATTTTCCGTCTATATGCAATGAAACAGTTACTGTACAATGAAAACTAAGAAAAATTCTGTAAACATGCACAAGCCACATTTTTAGTAGAAATTAAGGAAAATATACATTGGCATTGAGACATAATGAGTCTTGTAAATTCTACATTACGAACAAGAGGAAATAAGAACATTGCTCTCGACAACTTTTGAGGAGTTATGGGGAAAATGCATCATCACAGGGAGAAGATGAGTCTCTAAACTATATAATATGAACAAAAAGGTAAAGCCTACTGTTAGAATCACATGGTAGCAAGCTATGAAATTTTAAGTAATTACAACATAATTGATGCAACAGGAAACTCTGGGAACATTAGCCTATTTTGTTTGATACATTCTATCTACACGAATCTTGCACCAGAAAGTCATTGCTTCAAGATTTCTATAACAAAATATTTTTTTGAATAATTCGTAGTTTATCAACTATTAATACATAGACTTTAATCTACAAAATAAGATTGGGATAAGACATTAGAGAAGACAGAACCTTAGCTTCTTTTAATCTTCACTTTACCCAGATCACTCAAGTCTTACAAGGGCACCCAGACTTTGGTATGACAGCTGGACACTTCAAATCAATTACATATTAAAGAAAAAAGAAGAAGGAGTCAAAAATTGTGATGTCCCAAATTTGAATCCACCATCCCAAATTCATCTTTAGTGTAGATACATATATTATGTTATATATATATATATAGAAAAGGAGGATAGAGTGAAATAAGTCTAAGAAAGTTTACAGACTACTCTTTAGCTTTTCTACGAGAGTTTCCATATCAATAAAAATATGATTTTTGTGTTCAAGCCAAAGAATCCACATCAAGGAATGAGGAAACCACATGCCAAGCCAGTATACACTTTCTGGGGCCAGATTCCCATTCCAAAATCTCATAAGATCCAAAACTGACTGTGAGACCCTAAGTCCAATGTTGGATGTGGGAAGTGTTAGTGGTATATATGCAACAAGTGCATAACCATTAGTTAACTTGGCTAATTATTTGGGTCAAGGATCCTTTTAGAACTTCTGGATGTTCTAAATTGTATACTCCAATTTCTGTTTCAGTTTTACTCCTTTCTTTAGTCTTTAGGGGAAGTTATGATAAGAAAAAAAAAAAAAAAATTAATCACACTACACGTAACAGGCCAAAACATTTGCAAACCAAACCAATTCTGTCTTTACAGATCATCAGTATGCTACATGTGCTACAATGTACAATCATCTAGCTTCAGCAGGAGAGTAGAGATAAACTGAAAATAAAAAAGAGTGACATTATTTTGGACACAGAACAAATGGCTTTTAGTAGTGCAGATTACTCTAGCAGAAATAGGTCATACAGAAATTGGACCACTTGCATAAAATGCAGTACAACGTAAGCAGGTTACTTATGGTCATCACAGGTACATGGGACGGGAAATTTTACATGTGCTCGCAATATCATAAACGTGAATCCATAAGGTCAGTTTCTTTTATTGAGTTTTTAAGAAATAACTTTTCCCATTTTCCTATAAAACAATATTGATTCACTTCTATTTCTTTCTTAATTCAGCTTGAACATTAAGTATTATTGCAAGTTAGACTAAGAGCCCATGCACAAAGGCTTAGCGAACAACCAATAGGATAAAAAACTAAACAATGATATTTAGAAACAAACCAATTATTGTTTATGTCCCCTAGGACATCTCATTTATCTCTCTCACATCAAAGCCACCACCAGATCAGGCCCAACCTTTACACACAGGTCCATCTTCAAAGGCAGAAGCCTACTATCTTTGTTTTCGCTGTATCAGTGACATTTTAGACAAGGGTTGTGGAGCGCCAAGTTCGGCTTTCTGGATCACATACCAGCACAATCCAGTATGCAAACATACCACAGGCACATATTAGGATGCACAAGTTTAGATGGAAATTCCAGAGAGGTTTCCGTAACTATCATAAGATACACAATTCACCAATATTGATGTAAAGAAGACAAATCCAGAGCTAGCTGGGTAATTGATATATTTGGTGAGACATGGCTAACCAAACCCGTTGGCTTGGACTTAAATCATATGATATCGGTTACACAGTGAAGACGTATCTTTCAAAATACAGACAGCAAAACAAAAAAAAACAAAAACACTGAAAACAAAACAAAATTTGCAAACAAACAAACTTTTTTCAAAGAAAAAGAAGCAGTGTTAAAATATTGAAAACAAATTCCTTGCAGCATGACTTATATGATATTATTACACGACTTATTCAGAAGAAAATGCAAGAATATTTACCTCACCTCAAGAAACATCTTCTTGGACAACAAAATAGGGAATGTGATATATTCCGTCCTAAATAATTGTGTTAGTCGAGTTTGACCAGTTGAAGAATATATTGACTGAAAACCTATAACAAAAAGATGAGGAAACCTGCAAACAATAATTATTTATAGTTAAAATGTCAATAGAATGAAATGCATATCTATTTCAACTCGTCTACCTCTGCTGAATTATCCTCAGTTTTTCACACGTGATCCCACTGTCAAGTAAATTGTAGAAAGAACCAGAACGTTCCATCTCCTCTTGAAAAATCTTTGTTTATCTCACCTTATTTAGCCAACAATGATATGGTCCTGGGCATCAGATAATGAAGAAGTTAAATAAGATGGTAGGTGACCAATTAAAATCATCATCACAATCATAACTTTCCTTTCTAGCACCTAATCTATTGCTACATAGGTTTGTGCAAAAAATAAGAAGGAAAAAATCTCAGGTTGTATAAGCAATTAGATTCAAAAAGATAAGCAACCATAAATTTTTCATGAAAGGGAAAGTCTAGAAAATTAATTATGCTAAAATATAAGCAATTAGATTTTTCATAAAAGATAAGCAACCATAAATTTTTCATGAAAGGGAAAGTCTAGAAAAATTAATTATGCTAAAATATAAGTCACTGTATGTCTTCAAAAAAAAAAAAGTATAATGGACATATTTACTAGACCAGCTTCAGTTGCTGGTTGTAGATAAAAAAAAATGCAAAATAAGGTAAAGAAGAAGGGAAAATTGAAAGGATTTCAATTTCATTTCAATGTCTTCTACAAAAAATTATTCAATGATCAAGTTGAAACAATTTGAAATTTTTCGACATCATGCTAGTTGCTGATTCAAATTTGACCTGGATAAATATATATGCCACAAGCCATACAAGATATATCGGTAGATAGATAGAATTATTGACAAGTAAGATACATACATTTTTGACAACACAGAAAGGGAACATATTTAAGAACTTGTGGGAAAGAAATAATACTTCTACTTTGCATAATTACATCTACAAAAGTGATATCATAGTATTATAAATTTCAATTAAAATCTCAGATGGATAGCTTTAAAAGAACTTGAAAAATGAAAAACAAAGGGGTATAGTACAATGTTGCTGAATAACAATGCCTCGGTGTTGGAGTCTAATTCTAATATCACGACACTTTTAGCAGAGATATAGTACAGAGTTGAGCAATAAATTACACTGACAGGTACCTATGTTCAGATTTGAAAAAACACTTGAGTTGATATTAAGAATGAAAGAAAACTTTGAGCATTGAGAAACTTCCAACTGAATCAAAACAATCCCACATAAACACTTTAAATAAAATATAAGACTCATCAAGCTTGAGATAGAATTATCAGCCAACAAAAGTTATTTTTCAAAAAAAAAAAAAAAAAAAGAAAGAAAGAAATATCACTACACTTCTCTTATCTAGCAAAGAATGAAAAAAATATCATTAATAATAAAGTCAGTACCTTCCGGTTCAGCTAATTTGGATTTAATAAAGGACAAAAGATCAACTTCAGGAGAAGACTCATGCGATACTTCAACTATTGTTGAGAACCTGGAGTAGACTGTCAATCAAAAGTTATGAAACCTAACAAAACTACAAACTTGAAAACTAGCAAGGCTGCAATACTTCAAGATAACTACTTCCAGACTAAATATTGTGTCTGTTGTCCACATATTAATGTGCACACCATGAACCATAAATAATGAGAGTATCACAGGAAACACAGGTAAACTCCAAAATGAAAAGAAGAAGCCTTCCAAAGGTAATAAGCATGAAAGAATCTTTTTAAGTGAAAATAAAATTCACACTGGCTCGTAGGAAAAAAAAATAAATGATATCCAGAAAAGATAATTACCTATGAGCATGGCAACCAATATTAATAATCTTTTGTTGATTTGCTTCCAAGCAGAAGATGTAGGTGTTACAAACGAATTCATTGTGTACGCAACTTGTCTATGTTGCTGGCAACAATCACCTGAGAGAAAAAGAAAAAAGAAAGTTATATATTTTGTATCCAAAACACATGTTTCACTACCAGTACCAGATAAATAAAGTTCTTGACGTAGCCATCAAGATACGTCAAACTTTGAAGTTTCTATCATACCCACTGCAAATTGCCAGGAAATTCAAAAGTCAAGACTTCCATTCCATACAGTTTTCCCGGATTTTGAATTATCTTATGGGAAGACCAAGAGATAACATTTTTTTTTCCCAAAAAAGCGTGAATCAGAATACGGTTTTGAGTTAACATCTTATCAATTTGAACCCAATCATTCAGTTGCAAAAAGCTTACCCAGATGAGAATATGAGATTGGTGTACATCGTATTATGCACTTCATGCAATTGCATGACTTAAATGAGAACATGAAAAATGCAAGTTATGTAGAAAACTGTTAGTCACATGTCATTTCCCAGTTAGTGGTGTTCCTTGACGAGGATACCTTACATACATCCATTAGAACTCTGAATTAATTACTCACAATGTCTAGTTTTACATATCACTTAGTGTTGCCAATCATGTTTGTGCATTTTAGAAACTCTTCCTCTGCTTCTGCTCCAGCAGATAATTACGAGTGTTTTCTAGTATGTTCATTCAATTTCTTGGAAAACTTAAACTGGCCCACCAAAAAAAAAAAAAAAAAATCCAGTTGACTCTTAGCATTTGAACATGGCAGATTTCTGAACGTTAAAAATGCAAATCTATTTGCACATGTCGAGATATCTTTTGTAAACCTTGGATTGAAACCAAACCAACTTTCTATTGGGTTCGGAGACTTCTAACAGAACTCCAGCAACTATCCTTCACAGAACTGAAATTGAAAAGCACAATATTATTAATCAATTTCAGGAGCTTGGTTACTTACTGAGTCCATTTGCAACACTACTACATTTCAGTTTACAATTGGCTTGCCAAGAAAACAGTTTGGATTTTTCTTGTATATTCACTCCCAAACCCCAAATTACTCTCATTTTTATTCCTTTTGCAACATTTCCCAGAAATCAAACATAACATAGAGATATCAGCAGGTAATCTCCAATTAAAATTCGTGAATTAATTACCACAAAGAAAGAGGGAAATCTAAACATTGAAAGTGGTGCATACCCGGAAACAAAAGGGGCAAAAATCTTGATATTTCCTTCACCCGTCGATACCGCAGAGCCATTTCTGCCTGATAAATGTTCTCAGAGAAACTGCAACCGTAAATTTTCGTAATTCGATTATGTAAACGCCCGCGGGATTTAATTACCGGGTAGGGTTTAAGCTGCCCAGCCGTACTGGTGCCCGGAAACAGATGGTCGGTCGGGTCATTCTTAAGCAAATCTGCAACTATCTTCGCGAGTCGGGCAATTCGGGTCAGGAAAATTAATCTATGCCTGAATGACCAGCCCAAATATTGTCGGGTTGGTTTGGACTGTTTTTTTTTTTTTTTTTCTTTTCTGAGAACGGTTTTCAGTTTTCGGTTCTCCTAAGATAAGAAAGAAGTGAAATAAACTTTTTTTATATTCCCATTTTACTATGAATGATGCTATATACAATCATTTTTCTCATACAATAATAAAGAAATTATAATTTAGTAATAAATTTTTTACCGATTGATAAGAATCATGATAATACCAATATAAATTTATTAATCACCCATCAAGAATTTATATTATGTGAGAAAATGTGTGTATATAGCACTATTATTTTACTATGAAAAATGCACGTTGTGTGGCTTTTGGATAGAATGATCTATTACATATGTTTATTAATAAATTTTGTAGTTTTTCTAACAAAAAAAAAAGTTATTAATTTGAGTTCGTAAATGATATATTATGATAATTTATCATAAGAGAGTTTGCGGTAAAAACTTAAGGTTTTTGTATTTTGATTATAATCTGATCAAATCTAATTATAATCAAATAGTCCAGATTTTCAGTGTTTTGTTAAATACTTTTTTGAATTATAATCATATATATATATTATAATAATTATAAAAAAAAACTTATCAAGAATTTAATATTTATTTTTATCCACTTATAATCAGATTACATAATAATTAGATTTGACTTAGTAAATATACTATAATATCTCCACTATTTTCACAAATGATACCTAGTACATCACCCTAAACTTAGCCAACATTGGACCTCACACTATTTTTGCAATTAATGGATAATAATTATATATTATATTTTCATATTTTCCACATATTTTTATTCAAATTGCCAAAACTTAGTATATGGTTTTAATTTAATAAGAAAAAAAATCCACTAAATTTTTTTATCAAACAATATCCAATTAGATAGAACAAGTCCTTTAGTATCGTGTTTTTTTGGACAGAAAATAATCAATTAAAACTCAATTATAATAAGACACTCTTAATAAAAAATAATAAACAATCAAGCGGAGTGATTTATCATGTATATCTTGGAGTGAGCTAATAGACACACATCACGTAAGCAAATAATGATATGAAACTTAAAACTATCTAATTTTCTCAACCATAAACTTATATCACTAATCTACTCATCTCATTATTTGGTCATGTGGCAAATATGTATTGGTGAAATCACTTCAACTATATTTTTCTCATAGAATGAATCCTAGTTGTCAAAACTAGAGGTGTTCATGGGTTGGTTAAACCAAATAAACCACCCCAAAAAATTGGGTTGGTTTGGTTTTTTTTGGTTATTTTACAAAAATTATTTGGTAATGGTTTGGTTATATAATTTCTCTTGGTTGATCGAAACTAAACCGAATATTATATATATTTTTCATTTAACATTATTGAATATTTAATTTTATATATATTCATATTCTTAAAAAAACTAAACTCTCTCTCTTCATTTTCTATATTTATTAGAATCATATTTGTGAGAAAATAAGTATTAAAAACATGTTTCATACCTTTTTGTATGTTTTTGGGGTTAAAAAATACAATTTTACATATGAAAATTTTGAATTAGACCAAATTAGATATTACAATCTAATTTAGGCCCAATAACCAAATAATCATCCCTAATTAAACTGAACTAACTATTTGAATTGATTTTGAATATCAAAACTATATAAACCAAATATGATTAGCGTCAATTATTAACCAAATTATTTGAGTTGGTTATAATTTTTTAAAACCAAATCATGCATACTTCTAGTGAAAACAATCAAATGGGGAATTGAAAATTGTGGAACAAATTAATAATATCTTGTACGAGATTTTTTTTTTGTTTTTCAAACGATCAATCATATATTTGATTGGCATTGCAGTAATTTCAAAATTTAATAAATAGAAAATCATACAATTATAATGATCAAATCATGGGGTGGTCTCAATTCTCATGCATGACTTTAAATTGGATGGTATTGCAGCTTTCTTGAAAGTTGTGCTTGAGAAGACAAAAGCAAAGTCTAAAGGAAGATCAAATAATTTACCAAACAAAACAAAAGGTTCTGCCACTCTCTCTTTCTCTGTCTCTTTACTGTTTCAGTGTTACAGATCTGACACCACTGTGCTCCCTCCCTATGCCTAGCTCCCTAGATTCCCTTGTTGTCTGCCTCTTTCTTCTTACTGCCAGCTGCCTCTACTCTGAAAACCCAATGGGATGATAGGATTTCCCATGCAAACCAAGGCCAACCACCATGAATACATCTTCTCATTCTTTCCCTTTTTTCTTGCTTAATGATCCAAATTACTCTAGATGCCTGCTCACAGTTATTTCATTATTCTATTGTATATAACTAAGAAATTTGTTTAGCCAAAAAAAAATAAAAAAATTTAGAGTTCTTTCATTTTTCTAGATCTCACTATAATCACAAACTAGCCTAGTAATATCAAATACAACCATTTAAGTATAAATTTTATCATCAATCATTTATTATTTATTAGTTCAATTAGAAAATATACTTATTGTCTTATAAATAAAAAACTATCGAGATTTAATTGTTGCTCTCTACTCCTTATACGACAACCAATGATGAAGTCTTTAGATATAGGAACAAAAAAATATAAATCCAGAAAAATTAAGCTAGATAGCACATATTTAAATTGTATATATGTAAACCAACAACAACCATATATATATATATATATCATCATCATCTATATATGAAAGAAATAGGTGGGTACATACATAATTAATATAGAAAAATAGAGTATCCCCTGCTATACATTTCCATGTCCCAAAAGAAAGAAAAAGAAAAAGTAATGCTAAGGAGAGATCATGACGATAACAACAAAGGTAACAAACCTCCTCTTCAGCTGAGGACAAGCAATATTAATTGGTGAACTGAAACTTGAACCATAAAAAGATGAAATTCCCAATAACTCTACTACTATCTGCCGTTACAACTCCCTTGTCATCTTCAACTATAGCTAGCTTAGCTATACTCCATTTTTGGTGCATCGATATGCCTCTTCCTTTACCGGTTTGATATCGGGTTTGGTCCGCTTGGAACTTCATGAGCTTCCACACCAAATTTTCTATGAGAAGATTGGGTTTTGTGGGGGTTCAAGTTTGTTGTAGATGGAGTTGATTCTGACTGTTTAATGGAATTTGATGATGAGGAGGAGGAGGTTACGGTTGATGGGTTCATTGGGTTGGATAAATTAATTAAAAGAAGGAAAATGAAGAGAAGGGAAAGAAATTGAAAGAAAGGGTGTGATTTTGTGAAGGTTTCTGAAATTGATGATGATGGTGTTTTAGGTGCTGCCATGCAATTTTGAAGAAGAAACCACCCCCCCAAGAGCCCACAAGGGTTCAATATCCATGAACCAGCTCCAAGGCTAAGAAGGTAGAGAAAGAACAAGAGATAGAGAGGGAGGAAATGAGAGAGAGAGAGAGAGGGAAAGAAGATAGAATGAGAAGCTTCAGCAAAAGCAAGTTTAAAGGAGGTTTAGAAATTTGATGCACATTTGTGTGAGAACCAAGACCAACTTAACAAAGAAGTTTATATGAAAAGTAATTGAATGGGTTACGGAATTACCAGAAGGACCATGCCAATTTTATGAAATTAGGAATAACCTAAACTTTTGAAGGAAAGGAAATTGCCAAATATTTTTTTTCAGCATTACCAAAAATGCCCATGAAAGGATTTTGGAGATTTGAGTTCATAATACATACTATTTTTTACGGTCATCATACATATTTTATCAATAAAAACAAAGAGTTTAAACTCATCACATTTTCAAATTGTTAGATCAAACTTTAGCGATGAGTGCATAGAATAATTTGATCACTCGATTTCCCTCTCCCATACAGCTCTATACTGCTCTCCTCCTCTACCTTACGCAAAGAAAAATTAATAAGTAGAAAAAGTGCAGAATATGTTGTACACTGACAATATTAATGTATTATGCATATATAGTACAATTGTTGAATTAATATATAAGGGTTAAATAAATAAAAAATATTATTCAAATCATATCCATCCTTATTTTCAATCTCATTTTGGGTAGGAATTAAAGAAGAGAATATTAATTTGATATAATCTGATATTAGAAAAGGACAATATAGTAATCTTACTAATTAATGCACCATTTTTGTAGATGGGCCATCTTGTAGATCAAATATTAAAGAATCTTGAAAGGTACGGCCAATAGAATGAGATGAGAAGATCGAAAGAGGGAGGTGGGGTGGAAGGTGGTGTGCGGTAACTTTTTCTCCTTTGGTTGGTTGCTCAAGAAATCTTTGTTTGACTTAGATAACTCTAAGAAAAGGATAAATATAGCGTATTTATTCATTCATTAATATTGGAAGATAAATAATTTATAAATAAGATAATATTAAACTCAACTTGAGAATAATTGCTTATGTTAAGTGCACTTATTTTATTTGTGGTACTTTCTGATTCATTTTTGTTCTGGATTAGATTGTAGATATCTTTATGAAGTCCTTTCTACAAAAGACTTCTTCGGGCTCTTAGTTTCCAAACTCAACTTGACCTCTAATCAATGACCTTGAGTTTGAGAAGGGTAGGCATTAGCTTAAATATGCAAGACCTTAACTTTAAGCCCTAGTCTATGCCTGTATTTATATAATTTTACTTAGCTTAATAGTAGATTAGGTTTGTTATGTTAGGTATAACACATATAAACAGACTCCCTGTATATATTTTCATATCAATCAATACAAGAATACATAAACACCTTTCTGATTTTAACTCATACAAACCATACAGAGCAATTTGACCCAATAAACTACGTACTGTATTATTTTGGCAAAATGCACCGCAAGTTTCAAGCTAATGATATGTTAGAGCAAAACTTGAAAAGGAAAGTGGATATAAAACAAATATAGTTTTTTGGAAACAAAAAATATGAAAAAAAGCACTCGAAAAGCAAAGCATCTTCTTCGTTATCAAAATACAAATAAAATGTTATTAATGTTTATTTTTCTAAGTGGACAAGAAACCAACGTTTTACTTTAATTAAAACTCAAAAATGAAGATTATAATAGTAATTTGTCTTAAAAGAATGATGCAAACCCAAAATTTCATGCCTCTCTATGTGCAAGCTAAGAATGGGCTCAAGAATCACGTTGATTGATAAGAGAAGCTAAGAATAGAAGGTTTTTGAATTTGATGAAAATTATTTCAATTTGAGCAACAACTTTCGTTTCGCAATGTAACATGTTATTGTTTGTGTGAAAAAGAAAAGTTGAGTGTTCTACAAATAAAAGAAAATAGTCAACAGAGGAAATCACTTAGGAAATTCTTCTCACTGAAGCACCCTATAGGGGTTTTTCATTTTCGTAGGAGTTTCTTATGAAATGTTATGGAAAGCTCCATTTGGTTTCGAGGGTGGGGGTCATCACAGGTTGAGACCAACTTATTAAAAAAAAAAAAAAGAGAGAGAGATAGAGAGAGAGAGAAAGAGGGCAGAGAAGGCAAAGACACATATATGTCTCCCATAATGGGTGATGCATGGGACCCGAGGACCTCTGTCCTCAGTAACAATGTTAAATATACTGATAGTGAATGATGGTACGTTAATTAAAAAGCTTGATCATTTTTGAGATTTTAGAATCCATCCACTACGCCTTTAATGACTCTAGCTATAGGTCATCACTCATCATCATGCTCTGCAATCTTTTAAATGCCTTTCTCTATTTGTATTTATTGCACTATGAAGAAAAAAATTATGGAAGTTTAAAAAATATTAATTACTTTATATATAACTAGTACAAAAAAGGTTGAAATTTTTGGGTGTTCAAGTAATTGATCAGAGAAATGAGAGATGAGAAGTTTAAGAGATTGAAAAAACACAAATTTAACGGTGTATAATTAATTAGTTTGGGAGATAGGTGAGAGAATTAGTAAGTTGATGTGTCAAAATATTAGATGATGTAACATCATTAATTGTTTTAATTCTTAAGTATTACTAAAACCTCTCTTGCATTATCTTGATGTTACATAAACCTCTCTTTTATTTTAAAACTTGCACATACATTTCATAAGTTTAACACAACTATAAAAATATAAAAAATATATATATTTCTTGATTTTACACAAACAACTTCATATTCTTTAAAAATTATAGTATTTTGTAAACATAGTTTTTTTTTAATCATAATTTAAGAAATAATAATTAATTTATAGTTTGATTTATATCTTATTTTAAATTTAATAATATCATACAATATTAAATTAGTTTGATAAATATTAAAATTATATGTAACTCCTAACTACAAAATCATAACGGTTTTTTAGGGATTAGTTCTCAAATATTAAGAGTTTGGTTAAGTTGTAGGTTGTTTTCAAGTTTGAGGAAAGATACGTGTATTTCTTTTAAATAAAAGAAAAGTCCGTGTGACATCACCAAAACACAGGAGAAGTTTGAGTAATTTACTACAACAATTATAATATATCATGAATAAGGAATCAAAACTCATTCTTGAGATTTCATTTAGCAATTTATAAGCTTTTAGCTCGTTAAATAATATATTTTTCCTCACATGTGAGGGCACCTAAAAGATCAAAACTCACTCATTTTCATAATTAAATTTTAAAACAAGGTACAAACATATTTTTCATGGTGACAGTTTAAATGAATTTTTGCATTTGCATTTGAGAATGTATAAGAAATAATTCATCTAGGAGACTTGGTTTAATTAATTGGACCCCTTGCTTAAAATTGGACAGCTACAATAAAGCAAAGGTCTCCATCTCTTCGATTTATTTGGACTGAAGGAAGATTACATTTAATAGAAACTTAATTAATAACCCTATTCCATTTTCAAGCATCTTAATTACTATATGTGGCACCTTTAATATAATATAAATTCTATTGATATAAACTTCCCAACCACCTTAATTATTCATTAAACATCAAAATCCCAACCACCTTTTTAGCTTTCAAGTTCTCTAATTTCTTACACTTCAACTAAAAAATATATCACAATATTGCTAAATTTATAAAACAATTCCCTTTATTATTATTATTTTTTGTTTGATTAGACTAATTTGTGGTAGGCTTTAGCCCATGCTATTAGTTAGCGATATGTTAAAGATGTTAGTTATTAGCGTGAACCTAAGCAGCATTGGCAAGCTGCTACCCACATTAATTAGGTTTTTCATATGAACTCGAATTACACTGATTAGTTATAACGATTGAAATATTTCAACACTTAAAAGTTTGAGTTATTAGATGAAGTGTTATTCAATGAATTATATAGCAATGACATGGAGATTCTAGGCCTTTTTATGTGGGAAAATTGTTGTGTAGACCTCTAACAATTTCTCACCTCAAAGAAAGACTATGCAATCTTGAAGAAGTATGAAATGTCAGTAGGGTTGTCATGGCCTAAAATTACACAAAAGAACAAACAAATTCAGAGTAGAAGAATATGGAAACCAATGCAAATCCCAATGTATTGATTATACAAGCTGCCATGGCTACTTGTGCTTAAAGTCAAAGGGTAGACCTTAAGAAAACCTTTAATTGCTTCTTGTTAACACCTATTTTCGACACCTTCCAGCCTCTCTTTCTCTCTTTCTCTCTTTCTCCATATCTATATATATTTATATATTGAATGAATATTTTTTTAAGATATTTCTAACGAGTACCCTTATGACACTTGTTAAGATGATATAAATAAAAAATTTATAATATTTATTGCAATAGTTAATCATAATTTCAGTGCTATTTAAATCAATCTTAAATCTAATCATTTTCATGGTAGATATAAAGATTGTAGCGTTAGTTTTCTTAGATATGATCATTTTATGATAGATCTTGAGTTTTTCTTTTTCATTTTAATAATAGATTTTGTCTCTTATTTCTTGAGAGTATTATTGTAGTGATTTGATTTACCATTCTCCTCTTGGAAGTTTATGATCTAGAGTATTATATGGATAGTAACTTTCGAATCTCTACAACACTTATGGTGAAGATCTCCGTCGATAACGATTTTGAGTATTGATCTTTGGTAACTTTCATACCAAGTTAAGGAATAGAGCTCAAATCTACAATTTAGTTAAAATAAAAAAAATTAAATCTCATGTTATAACACTAGATCTGATACAAGTAGATAGATTTTATATTGCAATTGTTCTTGTAATTAGATAGCCCATCAAGTGACTCGTGGAGTCCTTTCCCACCCTGATGGGAATGATCCTCTAGTTCTTTAGAGATGGCTTTTGAAAATGCTATATCATTATATCTTTGGCAAACAAAAATTAATAATTCCTAACAGCAACCCAAGGTTATCTTCATATATTTTTTAACCCAAAATGTCAACCAATTGATGTAAGCAATCAACCCCATGATTAGTTCATTTCATGTTATCAAAGCATTTTCAATTTGATACTCCTTTTCTCTTCTTTTTCTCCTTCTACAACTACATTATAAAATCCAATTCCCACTTTTTTTGTGGGAAGGGAATTTCAAAAATATTCTGGTTCCAATGAATCACTTTAATTTGTAAATCACTTCCAATTATTCTAATTTATTTATATTCTTTTCCCACCTATATACATCCCTTGTGTGGCTGTGTAAAAATTGCCCCCACTGGCTCCAATACCATGTGACAAGGTTCCAACATTAACATGTAGAAAATTCTGATCCATTGAATTTTATTTATAGAAAGATAAACATAATTAAATCAAAATATTTAAGATTATTTTTTTTATTTTTGGTCATAAAGGAAAGCTTTAAGCTAAATTATTCTTTATTGTGTAATTCAAAGATGTGACTAGATTATTATTTTTTTTTAATCCATAATACTATAAATTATACTTTTTTTTTTCTACTTTGATTCAAAGGTTCAGATATATCATAATTCAACTAACTAATCCAGTTATGACACCTGATGATTAATGAGTTATACTTGACAAAGAATATTGACTTTTGGACCACTACAGTTAGCAACACATGTCGTTATTCTATCGGATTTCACCATTTATATAAGAAAGCAAAACTTTCTTAAATAGGAACCATGACTTAGCCCCAGACTTTTGTTTTCCTACATTGTGCTAGTACTCTTTAAGTTTTATCGGCAAGGGGGACATGTGAATCAATCAACACTAAATATGTAAAGCAGACAAATTTTGCTCTAACGTAGTCAAATATATGTATACTCTAATTTCTATATAATATATATATATATATATATATTGATTAATTCCACTTTACTTTATGAAAAATCCAAAGAGTTTTGGTCAATATTTTCCTTTTATAAGGGAAACAACGGCAGTGGCTTTGAGTCTTTTTGACTTTAGCTTTTTCCGCCTTCCTAACAAATACCTTAATTGATTTATAAAACGGATAATTTACATTGAAGAATGTATATAATAATAACTTGCTTGATTATCTTTCATTCTTTGGTGCTATCTTTTTGCTCAGCATCCCATTAATTTTCATATAATTAATAATGCCCTAAACTTTTGGGGCTACATTCAAATTGATGATATACTAAATAATTCATACTTTCTTTTATTTGTTTTTTCTTTATGGTCAAACATATAAAGCTTGAATGATTCATATGTAAAGGAAACTCATACATGCATGATATGGTGGCCTAGCTATATATTCATGCTGGCATTTGTTTGTTGTCATGGAAAGCTACTTGCATAGACATATATATATATACAACACCAACAGACACTAGCTAGCTGTTTTCATATTTTAATCTTTTCAGTTTTTGAATTCTTTTTTTTTTTTTTTTTTTTTTATGTCTAATAATAAAAGTTCCATTATGTTAGTTAAGATTGCAAGAAATTTAGAATTAACATGCAAAAAAAAAAAAAAAGATAAAGAAAAGGTTTCTTAAAGGAAATTATTTCAAACACGAAAATCCTGATCACATACCAATTTCCTGACTTACTCCTCTCTTTTTTTTAGTCTTAATTGCTACAAGCTGCTCTCTTCATGATTGATGAACAAAATAGTATTTGCAGGTCAAAAAACAAAAACAAAAATAATAGTTAAGGCTCGAAGCATCTGTTTCAGTTTTCTGTTTGATTAGGGTGTTATGTTTCTATTGAATTAATATACTTGTTTGACCGGTCGAATTATATATCACAACTGTCGTTTTAGGGTTAAGGGCACGTGTGCACAGTTTGGTGTTTGGCCCATTTCGGTCTTGACACATGTCACATACATATGTTTTTGAACATTTAGTCTTCGTTTGGCAAAAGAGAAATAAGGAATTTAGCCCATTTCCTAAGTCATGACACAAAACATCACATATGTTTTTGAACATTTAGTTTTTGTCTGGCAAGAGAGAGAAGTGAAGAGAAGAGAAGGGGAAATGGAGTATGAATGTTGACCTAATTACATATGCATTTATTTGTACATGTAATTCCCTTCCCTTCTTCTCACTTCTCTCATACCAAACAACGCATTAAGGATTCGATGTACATGCAAGATAGCAGGTTTTGAATAAGGGATCACATATAGAATTGAAGGTAGGTCAGCATGATCTTTTAGCAGATCATTAGTACTAAAACATTGGTAGCAATTTCTACATGGATACATATATATAGTTATGCTTAGGTATTATTGTAGCAAACTTGAAGTGAAAGGAGACTAAAATTATACCATTTGCATGCATCAAGCCACCAGATTGAGTTAATTATAACCAACGAAATGCGATTTATGTTAGTCTCACACAAGATATGATCTATATAGTGAGAGTTTGAAATTGAATACCAAATTATATAAAATATATATTCTACCAAGAGTTATTGAATGATAAATGAGTTTTCGTTAATAAGTCAATTATAAAAATTGTACGTGCCAAGAGTGTAAAAGATTATAACACATTCTTAATATTTTAACGAATGATTTTAAACTTTTGAGTGAAATAGTATTGTTGTTTCAAATTAATTCTATTAAATATCATAAAACTTTACATTTAGCTTTTTTTGTTTCAATAATTCCTTTTGTATACTTTAATATTCACTATAATAATGAGAAAATGAATAGGGTTATACAAAAACAATTTTTTTTTTTTCACAAAAGAAATTGGTGACACGTGAGCCCACATATACATCCAAACGAAGAATCCACAAAAGTAAGATCTCCTTTTAAGTCTTCATATTAGCTGCTCTTCTTTTTCTTGAATGAAATCAATTGCATATCAAGGTTCATTATCAATATCAAATCACTACAGTTTGGTTTGCCTGACTAGTCTGATGTAAGGTTCTTTTCACCAAAGCAACCATGCAATAAAGACTAGAAAGTGGGCAATCCAATGATGTATGTGTGTGGTCCACACTGACAGACACAATAATATGTCTAACATTTTGATGATAATTGCACAATCATACCATGTAAAGGAGGTAGCTACTATACTTTATGATTGAGAAAAATCCATTCCTCAACATTGAAATAGGCACAATAATATGTATGTCTTGCAGCTTTAAGATAGTGATGCTTCATCAACCCTTTAATCATGCCTCTTTTTCTTTTCTTGTATTTCCATTTTCTATGCTTTCTTGCATGTGAAACATAATATGGACACCCTATTGGGTTTCGAGGAGAAATTTCAAAAATATTATCACTCGACAAACACTTCTTAGAATTCAAAGATAACAACAAATTGATTATGTATTTTTACCAATGAAATATACCATTTGTTCCCCTAAAATAAAATACGTTATCAATATCTTCGAGAGATGATTCTTGAAATTAAAGGAGAGGCCCAAGTCTGAATTCTATTGCCAATCTTCAAAATTGGTAGTCTACTCTGCGAATTAATGAACTAATTAAAATATTTTTTAAGGAAAAAAAAAGGAATTATTTAATAAGTAATCCTTCAAAAACAGTTTACTTTTATAAAAAAGATTCATAGCATTCTATTTTGACCAGGTTTTTTTGGGAGTTTCATGCACCAAAGCTGTGGGGAAAGCTTGGGCTGTAGTTTGGAGACTCCCAAAAAACCTTTAGTTTGAGGCCTGAAAACGCACTGCCCAAGCTTCCTCCACAAGCTCCTCGTTATATAATTTGACAGTTAAAAGGATGAAGCATTGAAGTGGAGGCTTTTGCTTTATAAAAAGGTAAGGACACCATGAATTGATTAATGTAACCATAAGAAGTTTCTTACAGCAAAAGAGATTATCATGTAAGAAGGTAGGGCACAAGGTTTATCCTTCTGTAATGTACTTTTACTTTAATGATCTTTTGAAAAGTAATGTCATCTATGTGCCTGTCCTTTTCTCTTAGCTAGTCCCTATTCCCACCACCATCCATTGCATATAAATTTACAGATAAAAGGAAACAAGAACAGACAGACACCAATTTAGGCATACGATAAACTAAGAATAATATATCTAGACTACACAGAGCATAGGCACTTATAGTACAAGCAACAGTTAACAAACAAATTTCCCACCATAGCCTACTGCTTCAAAATTCCTGATGCAAGCATTCACCTTGTCTGAACTCTAAAGAAAAACTGGGGAGCTGGAATTAAACCATAATTTTACAGCATTCTTCTCAAGGGTAGTCTAAGTGGGCGAAGAAATAATTCATGCACGGTGACCTTTCTAATTGCTTATATTTGATCCCAGATGCGGTACATTGTCCCCTTCCCCTCTATTGACTTTTACTGTACATAGAGTAAAAATACTTTGTGCACTCATCATTAGTCTTCTTATACCTCAGATTCCATATCACCTTTCTATCTAATTTTCTTTTTTATAATGAAAGACGAAATTATATTAATAAGAAGGAAGCAAGAAGTACAAGAATGAAAAATAGATTTCCTCCTTTAAGAAATAGAGATACTACAAAGAAAACTACTAATACAAAATGCCCTCCAATCCAATTTAATATCAACTAAAGAAACTCCTAGAAAGGCCTCTTAAGTGCAATATCAAGCGTTGATTTTTGAAAATTCTAAAATTCCTTTCAGTCCATATACACCAAAGCATAGCAAACACAGCACTTCTCCAAAGAATATCCTCTTTCTCCTTATACCAAAACTCCTAAAGGCTAGAGCTAAACAATAGCAAAGTTTCCACACTTAGTCTGACAAACCCTTCTACCTTTTCTTCATTTGCGTATGGTGTGGAGTTAGTTCCCCCACAACAAGTTTCAGCATTGAACTAGTCAATCAATCCGTGAAGGGAGGGTAAAAGGGTGATGGACAGATGCTTATGACTGGGAAAAAAAGGGACAATTACAAACTGATCAGGACATATTTGACCATGTTTTGAATTTGATACTAATAGCCAAAGTTCAAAATCATGATAACATTTTGTTAAAGATGGTAATACTCAGTTGCATATGAAAAATAGGTAACCAAATTTGTGTTCCTTCCTAGAATGATAAGAAACTTTACACGTAAACTTCAGTTCTAAGCAATGTTTTCATCTAGAATGACAATCACATAGAAGATATATATAATTTTCTACAGAATACTCATTTCATGCTAGCAAAAAGCAAATATTATGTCACAGGAAGATGAGGAAATGTCCAGTTCAATCACATAGTTCCTCTCAAGTCACAAGCACAAGCACTTAACAGATGTAAACACCTATCAAATTATGTAGGCTGCAATTTCAACCAAGGTAGAAAAATTTCATGCTGTAATATCATTGACATAAACTGAAGCTCAGATTATGAATTTGTTAACCAATCCAACACAAAGGAGACCTCAAACACCCCAGGGAAAGAATTTTGAATTTCAAGCTGGAGGTTTCTAATTCATTTTGTCAAATACTATATGCTGCATTGAATCATACAATGTTGAAAGGGCAATTGAGGTTAACATTAAAAAAATAAAAAAAATCGAGTCCTAAACTCCCTAATGTAGTGACCTGAATAAAAGATGGATGTGGGTAAATTTTAGGAATAGAAAGCACAAGCAAAATGAGCCTAAACAAATAAAAAGAATTACCAAGCAATAAATGATACACTTTATCAACATCAAAGTTTAGCTTAGGAAGTGGACATCAAAGCCAGGAGCATCAACATCAGGTCAAGATCAAGTAGGCCATGAGCACAAGAGTTGTATCTTACTTCCATTGCAGGGCCTGCCTAATTCCAGTATAGATGAGTCCCAATGACCTTCCAATCAGGCTAACTAAAAAGAATGAGATAGCATTGCTGACTTTATCAATAACAGCTCTAATCAGTGGCGTCGTAATGTCGGACAACTCGAGAAATAGGCTGTAGTAATATTGCCTGCAATAAATAAGTGAACATCACCAGATTAAAAGAAGTAATCAATCACAAAGATGGAATAATGTCGAAGAGTGTGGAAGAATAGATTAGAATATACAGTTCTGGCAGCGCAATAAATTGTAGCTGGCACAAATATATACGTACATACTTTTCTGGACATCTATAAGTTTCTTTTTCCTATTATTGATTTACTCATCGAAAATAGTTTATACACTTCAAGTAATTCAGAATATTATGCCTCTACCAACCCAACTGCACCTCTTTTCCCAAAAGATTATTATAACAAAAGATGCGTCACAATGGATCCGAGACTTGAAGCAACAGTAAGGTGGGCTTGGCTGCAACTACTATTGACATATTAGTATACCACCTCTGGAGCTAAAAATAGATTGAGGAGAACAAATTATACTACTCTATCCCCATGAGCGCTTCTAACCAGCTATAGATTCAAAGCATGAATATCATTCTATATACAATCAAAGCACGAAAATCATTCTAAGTCAGTAAACCAATTATGATATTGAAAAAAAAAAAAAAACTATAAATAACTACAGCATCAATTTGGGTCCTTGGTTTGAAACTATAATTGGTATACTTCATGATCTAAATTCTCAATTGGCAGCAATAAATAACCTGTTGCATCACCTGAAAGTTTCTTCAACGTATCATTGATCATTCTAATGAGTTATTTACTTCCCCCGTTGCCTCATTATAAGTGTTTCTTTAATTTTTATAGAAGCATCATTAGAAAATAAATTAAATGATACTCAAAACATGAGTACACTTCAGCTTCTCTTGTAATCCCATTACAAAGACAGGCCCATGACAGAGGCCCTCAGATGCAAAAGCAAAAAGTCAAGAATGGCATTCTATTAGTTTTCAGATACATTTTCTTGCATTTTCAATATTTCCAGGTTCTCATGACATAACATAATCACATTCACTAGTTCGTCACATTTTCTGTAGCATGTATAAGGACAATAAAATTTGGGCAAAGGACATACCATCCTGTTAGAGACCTTAATTCCTTAGTCCGCTTAACAGGGATGGAGAAATCACTTATCACAATATGATGTAACTGATGAGACACAGTCTCAGATTTTCTCAGGGTAAACCTCTTCCACCAATTATGGTTTTGGGTCCTGCTATTGCTAGGTACATCAATGAGTTGTTTCTGAAGTGTGCGTAGGTCAAAGCGATCTTCATACATTGACACAACAGTGTCCAAATTTTGATACAACCACTGGTTCAAAGCCACCTGCCAACAGGAGCATGTCAGAAAGTCTTGGAGTAGTATTGGACAAATTAGCTATACATACAAAAAGGAGCACATACATAAGTGAATTTACACATACACACACACACACATATATATATAGAAGCAGATGAGAAGGCTCGAGCACACAACCCTGAAGAGAATGCTGCTCACTCTTTAGATAACATAAATTCATAACCAAAGATAAAACTGATATAAAACATAAAGGAGAAAAACCAATTGGTTTTGCAAAAAAACAAAAGAAGATACATAAATGTAAAAAAAGAGAAACAAACAAACAAAAACTTTGCAAGAGATGATATGAAGATACATAAAGATAACAAAACTTCATCCCTTAAAAGCGTCAAAACAAGGGGAGTCTGCCCAAATTTGAATTTATGGTATGTGGTCTTTTCAGGTAGAGCAGAGTCATATATAAGGAGTCCATTCTTGTCAAATTTAAGCATCATGCTAGATTTTTAGAAGGAAGGTAAGTTTACTTTGGAATGGTAGCCTCACATAATATTTTGTGGCATGAATTTATTTATTGCAAATGTGCAACTGTACCTCATTACGCAATCTTTGAACTTCCCGGGTTGACAAAGTACATAATGCCAAATCCAGGCTATTCAGTTCACTTAACACATTGCTATCGACTGAAATAAGCTCCAAATACATGCTTGCAACTCCATCTGCTAAATTTATGACCAAATCTTCCAATATGGAAATTCCATGCAACACAAATAAGCTATTGCCATAAGAGCAACCATCCCTGAGGACACACATATGAAGTAATGTAAGTGTCCAATGTAAAGACAGATACAGGGTGATTAAATAAAATAACAGCTTCAAAGTGCATTCACAATAAACTACATGCCACGTAGAGAAACTTATATGCAGCACTGACACAAATATTCAACATAAAAGGAAAGAAAAATGAAGCGTGAAATGTATTTTACAGCATCCATGATGCAGGCCAGATTTGGCTTAGCTTTCCTAGTTCCTACAAGGGTTTCACGGTGGACTAGGACTGAGAAACTTACAAACACTGAAGTATTATTGATATAGGAAGAGATTTTGAGCTACTAACTTATTATGGTTTGATTTGATATAAGTGTGAGACAAAATATTGGCTGGAAGTCAAGAAATCTGTTGAAGGAAATTTAAGGCAGCAGAGAATTTTGGATTCTTTCTTCTTCAATTATTATTATTATTTTTGTATAAAAGAAGGGATTCATTACCAGATATACACAATACGGAGGGCATCCACAGCAACTAATGGAGACTCCTAAAATCAAATAGAAGATTCTATGGAGCAAATGACATAAAAATATTCTAGAGTCTAAGTTTTATTTGGTAAAATAAGAAAAAAATGCTTGGAGATGGAAAGAAGAGAGATGACAGAAGTTGAAGTTAAAGGATTATTACTGTAAATGTAGACATTAACGAAGGCACAGTAGATGTAGAAGAATGAGAGAGGAAAAGCACTAGGCAAGCATACCTCACTCAAATACTTACATTCTCATTAGCAGATGGTTGAGTAAAAGAGCTTAATTTATATAAAGCCTTTTACTTATACCTACACCTATACTGCTCAGTCTCAGCTATGGTCAGGTTTTGGACATGGATTGTCTCTGACCCTAATTTTTCAAGATCTTAAGATAATAGGTCACTTCCAAAAGATCCAAAACTTACTTTTATCTGTTTTAATAAATGACTTCCTTATTGTATGAATCTTTTCCTTTTCCAGCCTTTGGTATAAGTTTTTCCTTTCAAATGTAAATGAGTACAATCCACTAAAAAGATTTGAAATTTTACAAATTTACAATATTCTCACCAACTGAAAAACAGTTAAAACTTAAGAGATGATACAAAGAGCCTTTAAAAACCCGGAGGCCACATTGGGCAGAAAAGAAAGACCTGCTGAAGAGAATTTATGCTGTTGATTCTAGTTAGTAATCCAACACTTTCTGTCTTTCTCCTAATAGGACCAGAACTTTACATTGACTATGCCAAGTTATAAAAGACCCACCAAATCATTTGGACTTAGCCGCTAACCAAATAAGGCTCATAGCCTATAAAATCAAATTGATTCACCAATTATCAATATGATCAAAATACAATTGCTAGAAGAATTATAACATTTTAGAATCTGATGAGGGCGGAAGCTAAAGGGGTTGGATCGGGTCCAATGTTACCAGCAATATACAAGGATATCCCGCAAGGCACACAATCGGGGTGTCAGATATCAATCGACATCACTAATCGCGGGGTACACTCACGCGACTAAGCCACACTCTTGATTATATCGGAGGAATCAATCACTCCAAGCAAGATTACTTGCTAATAATTATAATTATCAAAGCAAAAGGCTTCCTTCTTTCATTAAACATATGGGGCATTTACAGGGATTACAACGTCAATAAGACTCATAATTACTAGATAATTTCCTAAGCACACCACAAAATACTAGGAATCTACTTGTATTCCCAAGACACAACTTACAAAGCACGATCCATACTTTGAACCACAAAATACTAGGAATCTACTTGTATTCCCAAGACACAACTTACAAAGCACGATCCATACTTTGAACCAAATCCATATTCATGAATCTAAATAGACATAAGGATAAAAATGAAAAGACACTAAACTTTCTTATTTATTTGGCTCCCCTATGCGCTTCATCATACTCCCTGGGTTCAAGAAAACTCGTCCTCAAGTTTGTGATCTTGGGAATGGATAGATAATCATAATATGGAAGGAATTTTTGTTACTTGACTTCTTTGTTGAAATTTGATGATGAAAACCCCCAATTCTAATGGGCTCTTTGATATTTGCTTTCATATCAATATTTAAAAAAAAAAAAGACCGGTCCGGCTGGTTGGACTGTCTACCAGACGTCAAATCGGATCGAATTGAACCAAAAACTGTTTTGATGGTTGGACTGGTAAAAAAAAAAAAAAACAACAAATTACATTCATATTACAACAGATTACGAAGAACAAAGATGATGATTAATTGAGAAATAAAAGAACCAAGAGAAAACCATGATGAAAATTACCTGAGAGAACCAACACTAAGAAAGCACAAAAATTCTGCATAAAGATCTTCCTTGCCTGACTTTTGTATACTTTGCACAACAATGCTGTCATCTTTTAACTTCTCAAATATCAGAGATGCAAGTTCCTAAAAGACAAGGGAAAAAGAAAGTAAAGATAGTATTCATTATAGTTTACTGGTGTTGGTGAGAAAAAAGTATAATCTTTTAATCTCAATTTATGTTGGCTAAACAAATCTCAGACAATGAGTACCTTGTCTTCATTGCTATTTTCAAGGCAAAGCTCCTTTTCCAGCCAATCCATGCATATAGGCTGAAAGGAATTTTGAACTACTTCAGAGAACATGGTCAACCAATCATCCACAACACCATTTACAGAAATGCTTGAAATATTATTAACCTGCCAAACCAATGCCAAAAACCTTAATCAAAAAGGCAAAACTAATCCACCGGAATAAGAATAAGCTTTTTATGTCACGATTAAACAATTATTAGTTTTTCAACATAAAATAGCAAGAAAGAGGAACCACACATAAATATTATTCATAGAAATATAAAATAATATGGGACATTTTATAGAAAAAGGAAAAGTTAACGCCTCAATTAGTACCAGACGACAAAACTTGCCTTTATATCGTTCTTAAAAAAATTCAACAAAAAGAAAACAAACTCATATGCAATATTGACAGATTTAGTTAATGAAAAGAAAATCTTGAGGACCAATATGAATTCGCCAACTATCCACCAATACGGTTTAACAAAATTCATATATTGTAAGGATTAAGTACGATTAATCAATCATGTTAGCTTGCATCTCTAGGTATTAAAATTTATTAATAGGTGAGTAGAAATAATAAAAATCATCTGTTGGAAAATTGAAATAATATCAGCAACAAAGCATGATTAAGGAACTAATACATATATCTCCATCTTTCAAGCATACATGTACTCCTAATATATCTTGTAGCAAGATGGCCTCAGTGAACTACCATTACATCCTTACCCATGAATCATGATTGCAGTTGACAATGAGGAAATAGAAAACATAAATGTACTCCATATATATCTAATTGCGTACAATTTTTAGTCACAATCTCAAAATTTGTTTTATAGAAAATATATTAGCATAGACATATCTGGCTAGCAGTCATATTTTCAAGCATTTTCAGACAGCGTGAATGCTAATCAAGCAATGTTAAATTTGTAAATTCTATTAATATAACAGAAACATGACAAACTGCAATAAGAGGAGAAAGTAAAGACAATGCCTGCCTTTTCCTCAACTTGCATAAAAGAGGCCCAAAGCAAGCGTAACCTCGGACCCTCAGCAATAGCATTTAAACTCAATGGCCGCTTTGCATCTTGTTTTCCGAAATCAGGGAAAGTAATTCCAGAATTAGCCCCATATTCAAAAGCATTTAGAGAATCCAAAAGTTTTCTCTTCACTACATCTAAGGCATACTTTGAATCAATTTGCTCATTGTTATTCACAGCACTGCAAAAGCAGACATAATGTTTCAAATTTCTAATAATCAAAAGAAACAAATTTGTAATCCTATGTCAAAACTTTAAATTTAAAATGTTTGTCATTCATTTATAATGAATGTAAAAGATCACACTTGACATATTTGAAATGCTTACCCTTACCTACCAGAAATGTTTGAGCTTTCAGGAACAACAGTTTCATCTGATATGATCTTTTGATAAGTTGGATAAGTTTTCGCGACAGGAATTACTCCAGCCATATATGTAAGACATATACTGGCCATCAGAAGCACTTGATCAACAACTGACACCAAATCTGAGGCTGCTGCACCATCAGGGTCTACCAAAGATCCTAAACAAGCACAGTTCATGGCGATTCCATAAATATTTTTGACATGGGGGGGACGGAGAGCATTTCGATCCGAAGTTTTCCACATAGAGAACTGAAGAAGTTTACTGCTTCCAGAAGAATAATTTCTGCAGTGACAATTGTAATTGAAAAGTTAAAATCAACAATTATCATGGAGAAAATATAATATATAAAGGTGAGATGAGCTTAACAGTCTATAACAAAGTTCCAATTATAGCTTGGTAATAGCATTATGGCAGTAAACTCATGCGAACACATAAATCTCATTTTTTCTGTGAATGTCCATAAAAAAAGATATATTATTGTTATTAAAAAGATTTCCATCATTTGGAACCAGATTGCTGAAAGCACAAATCAACTAATAGACCATATAGAAACATGTGCTATATCCAGATATCCAAGTTTTCACCATAAAGAATGTTTATAAGAAATTAAGTCGATTTTAAAAAAAGGACATCAAGGTTCAAAAGCTTCACTCAACAGTGACACTATTCGTCTGATATTGGGGTTACCAATCAGATTCTATCAAATATATTTCAAACAAACGAACCTAGAAAATTGACACAAATTGCATCAATATATAAGAAGGGAAGAAGCCTAAGACATACCTTTTAAACATTCGGAAATGTGAGTTCTGGGATGCAAAATCTCTCCCTTTGACATAACTTTTCTGAACATGCAGCTTAACAAACAGTGGTGAGGCCACACATTCTGCCATTTGTCAAGAGCCTTGATTCTAAATCAACACATCATGCTAGCTCGTATATGTTTATGAGTTTGTCCAATTACTGTTCAACACCCCCAACTAGCAACATCAAACTCTACAGAAAAAATGACCATACAATTAATATTCTGCAAATGCCAAAAAACATCAAGCAAGCTCCAAGATGCAGGAAATCTTATATCAATTAGAAGCACTCAAAAAAAGTAAACAGCATTTATAGCATTGTTCCTAATGACAATGATTTGCCAGGTTCTCCTGAAATATAATGAAATGAAAGAGATGATCGAGCATAATCACTTGATTCTCATTTTTCTCAAGAAAAGACAGGGTAATAGGAAGCCCAGCCCTACTAGCAGTCACCAATCACAAAATTCCTTCATTTGCATCTCAGATTAATACACCCAACTTCAGAACCCTAGCTAAATAAAAAGTTTCCCAATCTAGTTTAGGTTAATATGTGAAACGAATTCATTTTATCCATCAGCAACACAACAATTCAGAACTTGAGTAGCCCAAGAAACTAAAGAGACAATTTATGTTTAATACCCACTTCAAAAAAACATTAAATTTCATAAGATATTAGTCACCCATTATTAAATTAACTACTATCAATTTGATTCACCCATGACATACCAATCATATACAGATAAATGTAAACATTGAAAACATAAAAACTTGAGGGTACATTTCCTCAATATCAACATGATAATGCCATAGAAGAAAGGGCACTGACAGCATTGGCTTAAGAGATACAAGGAAGTGAAGGTGAAGTAGCAGAAAATAGTCAAAGTTAGTAGGTTCAGGGTATGAGAATCTAAACATGAGAGGACCAAGCGAATATGATGAGGAATTGAGGATTGGATTTGTGCGTACCTGAATTTTTCCGTATCTCATTACAGACTAACAGCAAAAGCAACTAACGGCTGAGTTTAGGGTTATGAAAGATACAACCAACCAAATACGGTGGAACCAAAAGAAAAACAAATAAATGAAACAGAGAGACACAGAAAAAATTTGTATTAATAATTTTATTTTTATTATCATGGAGGGTCATCAATTTTTGTATTTACATTAAACGCCACAATATATGTGGCTTATTCTTTATAGATTTATGGCTACTCCCTATGGGCAAGTATTGATTGCAAGAGATTAATTTAATTTTTGATTTGGTTCCAAAGGCACTATAAAATTCAGAATGTACATAGTTTATTCTTCCTTCCAGATGTTAGCAATAGTCAATTACATGTCGTTAATATTTTATATTATTCAATATAGTGACTTAATAACAAATTTTTTTAATTTTTTAAAATAGCTTATATAAAATTTATTTTCATTCTTTTTTTTTTTAGTTCAATTTTTAACTCAACTTTTATATAGTGATATGATTTTTTTATAGTTTTTTATTCTATTTATATTAATAAACTTTTAATAATAATAAATTCTACTAATAATTTCAGAAATTATATTTAACATGTCATCTATAATTTAACACTATTTTAAACTCTCCATCTTATTATGATTTATCATATAATTATAATTACTTTTTTTATTAATAAATAATGAACACTAACAATAATTAAATTTATTATATTTAAGAAGTATATGTAATTTAATATTATATTAATCACGATCTTGAGTGAACTAGTTACACTTATTATTCCCTCCTATTAGGAGGTGCAAGAATTGGCTATCCTAGAAAACCTACATGGGTTTACTCCACATTCCCCTTAATGTAGTTTTTTTCTTGTGGGTTGGTACTGTATCTAACAAGATTTCTAATCACTCTGTATTCTATAAACATACACCTAATGGAAAAATTCTTTTAATTGTATTTGTGGATGATATTGTAATTACAGGTGATGATAATCATGGGATTCAGCAATTGAAATCATTGATACAGTCTAAGTTTAAAACTAAAGACTTAGAATAGCTAAAATACTTATTGGGCATTGAGGTTGCAAGATCACAATTGGGTATTTGCCTTTCTCAAAGAAAGTATTGTCTGGATGTCTTAAGTGATATAGATATGTTAGATTCCAAACCTGTAGATACTCCTATGGATCTCAACACTAAACTTGTACCAGATGAGGGGGAGCTACTGACAAATTCTGAGCAATATAGTCATCTTGTTGGTAAGCTGAATTACCTCACAGTCACTAGACCAAATATTACTTTTGCAACTAGTATGGTTAGCCAATTTATTTCTCAGCCTCGAACATCTCATTGAAATGCTGTTATTCGTATCCTAAGATACCTTAAAATTGCACCCGAAAAAGGATTATTATATAAGAATCATGGGCACACTCTAGTTCTAGAGCATGGTCGTGGTCATACATTAGTCCATAAACATAATTCTACTCAAATTCAAGGTTATAACGATGTTGATTAGGCAGACCCTCAATTTGACAGAAGATCTACTACAGGATACTGTATATTTCTAGGTAGAAATCTTGTTCCATGGAAAAGCAAAAAGCAGACTATTGTTGCAAGATCTAGTGCTAAATCTGAATATAGGGCCATGACTCATACTACTGTTGAATTAGTTTGGCTGAAAAATCTATTAGACGAACTTGGATTTTAACACTAATAGCCTATAGAGTTAGTATGTGATAATCAAGCTACATTACATATTGCATCAAATCTAGTCTTTCAAGAACGAACAAAAGATATAGAAGTTGATTGTCATTTCGTTTGTGAGAAGCTTATGGATAATACAATCAAGACTACATATGTAAAATCAGAAGATCAGTTAGCAAATTTATTCACAAAATTTTTAGCAAGAAATCGACTACAATATCTATGCAACAAGCTTGGAACATATAATCTTTATGCTCCAGCTTGAGGTGGAGTATTAGAGTAGACAGCTTAATTAGTGGGTCAAATTTTCTTATTTATAATTTTCTTATTTAGGTGTAATTTCTATTATGTATCTGGCTGATATTTAGTTTACATTCATTATGTTAGGTAGACACGTATTTGGTTGATATTTAGTCTAGGTTCACTATGTTAGGCAAATACTTTAGCCTATAAATAGAGATTCTCTCTTGTACATTTAAAATCATCAAAATATATATTCTTCTTATATTCAACAATGATAACCCTGTGATCTTATATATAATTAAAAAGGAAATTTAAACCCAGTGTATTAAGTTACTAGGATTCAATTTTTTTTTCATATATATATAAACATGTGAATAGGAGTTTTAAATCTTAATAAAATGAGTAATATATATGGGCACATCCAATATCTTTGAGATTAATGATTAGTATATATAAAATTAAGAAGGATAACATGGGAAACTAAATAATAATCACATATTATAGTGTAATAGTGATATATATATATATATATTTTTATATACAATACATAAACATTGCCACCCTTTATAACCGACCCTCCCTTCTCCATCCTTCCTTCACCGACTCTGTAGGGTGATATTTTTTTTGCTTGCTGCAGTCTCGATGGGTCTCCAAAATATCACGCAAATTCAACAACTCAGCTCTTAAATATTTTCCTTCATTCACGCCCAGCTGAAGACCGTAGACAAGTTGGCCGTGTATCTCCTCCATTTTGGCTGTGTATTGATTGGGGTTTGCTAAGACCGATAGGTAGTAAGCTTTTGGTTGTACTTAGGTGTGGGGGACTTGGCAAGGTGAAGTAATTCAGGCAGTGTTGCTGCCATCAAGTTGAAGGTGCTGCTGGGAGTCGGTAGTCCATGGGCGCAGTTTCTTGAACTGGGATTGGAAGCGGCTTTGCATCAGCTGGGCAGGCCAGAACAGTTGCAACGTGCTGGCGGAGCGGCTACACCTCACGGACACTGGAAGCACTTGCAACAGCCGTGAATTTTGGTAAGTGATGGAGAGACTGTAGGTGGCAATAACGGTAGGAGTAGGGACAGTATAAAAATTGTTGGGAAATAATGGAAAGGAAGAAGTAATATGGTAATGGTGGGAGGTGGGAGGTGGTAGTAAGGAGTATAACAGAATTAAGACAGCAAAGGAATTTTGGTTTCAGGCACTAACTAATTGTTTGTGTATTTAATTGATAAGTGATTGTGGTAGGTAATTTTATAGTGTTAGTGAAGAAATTAGGAAGGTGATAATGGAAGATTAGAGAATATTATGTAAATAACCGAATGATAATAATTTGGTATGTAAGTTAGTGAATAAATTCTAAACAAAGTAGGAAATTAAAAAGGGAAGATAGTGTAAATGCTAAAGTTCTATATAAATTTTGTTAACTATACTTTGAATGAGGGAATATAAAAGTTAGATGAATATTGTAACTTAGTAAATTTAATGCCTTGGATGAATTAGAATAACTAATATTGTTCCAATATATTTGATTATTTTCCAAATAAGATGTTAAATGAATAGTTCAGATTACCGAATAATTTCAAGTAGCAATAAAATCTAATTTAGGTATGAAATGCACACAATAGAAGAAGTTATTAGGATATATTTGGTTTATGGATATTTATATATATGTAAGGGAAGGAAACCTGTTTGATTAGGGTTAAACGAATTTCTTAAATAACTTAAATATAACTAAGTATATAGAAATTAATATACAAATATAGATAGATATAGTGAATTTAAAATTTTAGAATTTATCATGAAATAGACATAATTGTGTACAATTAAGAAATCGTCAAATTAATTTAAAAGTGATTGTTAGTAATTTATTGATTTATGATTTTCAACTCCAGAGTGTGTCGAGAATATTCCGGCACCATCACATATCAGACGAACTGACGAGTCTCATTCGTAAACTTGTGAGTGAATTATGTGCTTTATGGTTATCAGATTATTATGTGTCATTACGTGCATACTTGAATTTAGTGAATTATAATAAAAACTAAGAAAATGAGTGATTTCAACAATTTGATTTGATGATATGTGCTTGACATTGACTGTGTTTGATAAGAGCACGTGAAATTTTTTTTTTTTTTTTTTTCTGAAAAATGGTTTTCCTTTTTGAAATCAAAAATCCAGGTGCACCTAGGTTATTTGAAATTGCAAGTTTATATTATCCTAATTCTGAAACTTGTTTCGAAAACTATAAGAGTGCTCAGTCCCGGTGAGATGGATTTGTCTATGGAGTATAATCTGCTGTGCGGGCACGTAAATGCCCAATGGGGGGATATACTGCTATGCGGGGCTGAGTTACTCGTTGGCCCTTTTCTTGTTTAGTTGATTGTGTAATTGTTAATTGAGTTGTATGATTTGGTTGTTGTTTTGGGATTGTAAATTAAGTGAACTGTGATCATATGATTATAGTACTCACGTACGTGCATCAATAGATTTGAATATAAGTTCTAACGTATAATTTTTGTGATGTATGATGCTAGTACCCGTAGGGTACATAAGTTACTCACTGAATCATGGTGACTCACCCTTTCCTTTGTGGTATTTTTTTTAGTTTTCAAGAGACTGCAGTTGATCGTTATATAGGCTCACCTACTGACTCTGCAGCGGTAAGGTATATCTCGAAAATCGCACGCTTACGGTGTAAAGGACAATACTTGCAGTCATATAGAATGTCATGCATGGTTGTAATATAATTACATATTGTGATTATTATGGTGTATTCTGTTTTGCTAGGGCGGAGCCCCTTTATATATTCTAATGTTTCGATTTACTATTGATGTGAATCCAGGTTATTTATCTTTATTATAGGCTTGTTCTACCGTGCGGGGAAACTTTGCCAAAATTTTCATAAATTGTCTTGTGCTTATCTACTTGCATATTCAGGGTTATAAGGGTATGGACATCCATTCCTCTGGCCAATCATACCTTCATTTGAGGGTGTGACAGTAATTATAATTTTTAATTTTTTACTCTTCTCCTCCACATGTGTATATAATTAACTTGACAAAAATTAGTAGAAAGAAAGTATCAATCAAAATTGTGATATATACAGTTATTTTGATTAATTTAATTATTATTATAGATGAAAATTTTATGGCTTTGCACTTGAGATTTTGCAAAATAATATTGTGATTTTTTTTTGTTAATTTTTAATTTTCATCTCTAACGAGGTTTTTTTATTTTATTTTTTACCAGAAAAAAATGAAAAGTGAAAATTATATGAGTTCCAATATTAAAGGATATAAGTAAAATATTAACAATATCTATATAGCACAAAAATTTACTTTAAAAAAGTATTTTATAAGATCAAAATAAAAAAATTATATTATATTTTTATGATATACATAATTTAATATTCTTAATACATTACATAGATATTACTCACATTATTTATGTATAATTTAAGGGTCATCTAGATAGTTGCACGTATAAATATATAAACTAATATAATAAAAATAAAATTTTCCAATTGACACCTTAGAACTAAATTAAATTTTCATTGGTTAGTTGGATAAACTAATAAACTATACTTCAATATATACCTTCGGACGTTGCCTTACGTACGAGGCAGAAACAATTTTAGTAATGGGCTAAAAGAATGGCCTAGTCCAGTTATAAAAGGCTACACATGAGTACCAACTATCCACTACCCGATACCCGATACCCGGTACCCGTTACCCGGTACCCGATACCCACTAACCACTACCCGCTACCCAGTCGTGTACTGTTGTCTGTCTCCGGCTCCATAGTCCTGTATACCACCTAGACCCTACAAAATGAGAGGGAGTCAGTACTTTTGAAAACCCTCCATTGGATTCTGTCTTGTTTCTCAGTCTTCCCCAGCACAACCCCTCTATCAACTCCAACCTAACACAATCTGAAAATGGTGAAGAGAAGCAAGAGTAAGCAATCCTAGTTCCTGAATTTGACTGCTTACTTTTAGAATTTTGTCATATATTATATGGGTTTTTTGCTTTACTGTATATTATTGTTTCTCAGAAAGTAAGAGTAAGAGGGTGCCATTGAAGAAGAAGTACAAGATTATAAGGAAGGTGAAAGAGCACCATAAGAAAAAGGCCAAAGAAGCCAAAAAGCTTAACTTAAAGGTTGAGAAGGATCCCGGTATACCCAATGATTGGCCCTTCAAGGAACAAGAGCTCAAAGCTCTTGAAGCTCGCAGGGCTCGTGCTATGGAGGAACTGGAACAAAAGAAAGCTTCCCGGAAAGAGAGTGTAAGCATTCAATTGATTGTTATAGTGTTGCTTGTTTTTGCTTTACTTAATGTATGACCTTTTTTTTATCACTACTCACTAGGAAAAAAATTGCATCCAGATGTGGGTTCCCTTTTTGGCTTACTGTTCTTTTCCTTGAACAGAATTATAATTTGAATTGTAAGCATTTTCTAGAGGGAGAATGTTCAGTAGTTCTTGAAGTGATGTGTTTTGAAGGTGCAAAACAATATTTGATGTTGGTAATATTAATATTGTTGAGACAATGACTGGAAGTTCATGGGCAACTGATTATTTATTTTATACAATTGTACTACTTAATTCTTTTAGTTCATGAATTGGGTTTTCTTTCACCTATCTTCTTATATCAGACACTATTGGCACATTTCAGATGGACCTTGGAACAGTAGGTGTTTATTTCACAAAAATTGTATGCTTGCTTCTCATCATTTCTTTAACTTTAATAATCTTATATCTTGTAACTCATAATTATTCTCATAAGGTCTTCACTCTTCAGTCTTCAGTATGGACGTGTTATTGTTTGTAATTATTTTAGTTCAAATAAACTTTGCTTGTTTCAACAAATCAGCATTCCACTCTGGAAGCTTGTTAGTACGGCTTGGTGTGAAAGTTTAAACATCAAGAGGAATTGGGAGAAGTCAAATGATAGTTTCCCTTTTATCATTGGATGTAATGCACCATATTTTCCTCTGTTTTACTAGTTTAGTAATGGACTGTTGGAATTTTTGAATTTGTAATTGTTTTGAGAATGAATTCATTCTTATTATCTTTTTGTTTTCCTCTCTCCCTTATCAAAGAGAGATTTATTAAAGTTTTGAATGTGTTACGTACAGTCAGCTTAAAATTAATTGTTGTTGAGGATGATACATCACATGGCTATCATCTATGGGGTGACATGAGTAGTCCTTCAAATAGGCTATGCAAAATTTCAATTTAATCTTTAGAGGTAGTAAGTTCTGTTTGTTACATCCTAGTGAATGGGTTGATTATATCTGGTAAGCAGTAGTGACAAGTTGCCAAGGATTTAGGATACTTTATTTCTAATTCTAAATTCTGTGTTATTCAGGCCCAAAAGAGAAAGTTGGGCTTGCTAGAGGATGATGATATCTCAAAATTGGCTGATACCTCTTTGGCAAAGGAACAAAATTTTGGCGAGGAAAAGGATGGTGATGGCTCTATTCAAATTGGGAAACACCGAGGTAATTTGATGCTAAATTTGGGAGAGGTTTATATAAGTATGCATTTATATATAAAAAAAGTTACCACTGTCCTGCTATATCCTTCTTTTCCCAATTTTTAGTATTTCCTATTGTTCTTGCAGATAATTCAGGTCGGGCCTTTTACAAAGAGTTGGTAAAAGTTATTGAAGCTTCAGATGTAATTCTGGAGGTTCTTGATGCTCGGGATCCCCTGGGCACCCGATGTCTTGATATGGAAAAGATGGTCATGCAATGGGGTCCTGATAAGCGTCTAGTATTGCTTCTAAATAAAATCGGTAGTTTTCCACTTAAACTGTTGTCTCTTTCTACACCCCTTCAACCATACCTCTCTTTTTTACCTTCTGGGTCATTGGTACTTCTGCATCAGATCTTGTCCCCAGGGAGGCCGTAGAGAAGTGACTTAAGTACCTCAGGGAAGAATTACCTGCTGTTGCCTTTAAGTGCAGCACTCAAGAGCAGAGATCAAACTTAGGTTGGAAATCTTCCTCGAAGAAAGCAAAACCAAGCAATCTACTGCAGACAAGTGATTGCCTTGGGGCTGAAACTCTTATCAAATTGCTAAAGAACTACTCAAGAAGTCATGAGGTATTATCTAGCACTTTTGGTTTGGGATTTTAATGTATTTTCATTTTCAGCTAATCTGTTGCTCTTGGTGTTTTTCCTTCTAATGTTTCACTCTGCTCTATTAACTGGATAGGACTGGAAGATTCCTCTGTTTTTAATATATGTGATTTCTACATTCTGAAAGCATTTTGTTAGTCCTCCCTCTTAGTGTATAATTTTTGTGCTTCTGCATTTTTTCTCATATATTGTGTTAAACAAAGAATCATCCTCAAAATTCTCTGAATTTTCATTTTGGGTGTCGTATTTTTTAAATGAAACCTAAGTTTACTGATTTATCAATTCCTCTATTAGCAAAAAGAAAATTTTTCTTTTTCCACCGGTGATATGCTAAGACATTCATGATTTTCATGTGGTCCTGTTGTAGAACTTTGCTTTTGAGACCAGTGATACATTTTTGTTGTTCCGAAATGGGAAAAAGGGGTATTGCATTACTCTGTCTAGAATATCCATGATCAATGCTTTTCTTCCTTGCATGCTGTTTTTTTTTCCTATATTGGGCTGAAGAAAGAATCATCCTCAAAATTCTCTGAATTTTCATTTTGGGTGTTGAGTGTATTCTTCAAATGAAACCTTAAGTTTACTGATTTAGCAGTTCCTCTATTAGCAAAAAGAAAAATGTTCTTTTTCCACCGGTGATATGCTAAATTGCTAATACATTCATGATTTTCATATAGTCTGTTATAGAACTTTGCTTTGGAGACCAGTGATACATTTTTGTTGTTCCAAAATGGGAAAAAGGATTATTGCATTACTCTGTCTAGAATATCCATGTTCAATGTTTTTCTGCTTCAGATGCTGGCCTTTTGCAAATTAAAATCTGAGCAGAAGGTTGTCTTACTAATCTCATTGAAATTTGTGAATATTTCTGTTCTTGGTGATCATATAACGTGGTAGTCTTTCTAATTTAAATTGATGTCTGAGATCATGTTCCTTTTTCTAATTCTTACTGGTAGTGAATTTCCATGGAATCCCAAATGCTTCATGTTTCTTATATCATTTACTAGGCATTCTGCTGAAATTGAGCTTTATTGGGATGCTAGAATTGAAGGAAGTGTGGATTTTAGAAAACAAATATATTTTTGTAGTTCTCCACAGTCTGCAGAGCGGAAGCTATGCACGTTGTCACTTGACCTCATAAGCTCCGTAAAAAATGTTCACATATAACAATAAACAAGCTTTTCCTTTATTGTCTACAAGAATCCTCTATTGAGACTAATTGGGATTTTCTTTCAATCTTTCATTTCTGTGTAGAATTATGTCCTCTATCTATTGTAGGCAGTCTTTACTTCTATTAAATATGATTGGCTTCCCTCTGACCTTAGATTCTCCTATTTATATTATCTGACTTATTTGTATGAGGACATATGTATCAGATAATTTATCCTTTTCTTTTCAACTTTGGGTCAAAATAATATATTCGGCTCCATTGCCTTGGCAGATTAAGAAGTCAATTACTGTGGGTGTGATTGGCCTGCCCAATGTTGGTAATAGTAGTCTAATTAACAGCCTGAAGAGATGCCATGTTGCCAATGTTGGTGCTACTCCTGGACTGACACGATCAATGCAAGAAGTTCAATTAGACAAAAATGTCAAGTTGCTGGATTGCCCTGGTGTTACAATGCTTAGATCTCAAGAAAATGATACTTCTATAGCTCTTCGAAATTGAAAAAGAATAGAGAAGTTAGAAGATCCAATTGGTCCTGGTAAGGGAATGGATTTCTTAGTTTTAGCTTATTAACTTGTTTAATTGCCTATATATGTTGGGGTAATGCAGTTCAAAAGAGGTTGTTGACAGAAAACCTAGAATAAAAGAATGGAATAGCAATAAAAGGGGACTACATATTTTATTATAGAACACAGTTTCTGCACCTCTATGGGATTTATGCATAAAGTAGTAGTACATAACATAGCAGATATTATCTATAAAAAATACCCCTGGGTAATACCCCAAATCACAGCCAGGACAACATAAAAACTACAGACTATGGGCCTAAACAATATAAAAATAATTCAAAATCCCAACTTAAGATGTTGAAAATTTTAATTTTTAGGCTTTTTATTTCATTTTTATATTGTTTAGGCCCATAGTCTGTAGTTTTTATGTTGTCCTGGCTGTGATTTGGTTATTACCTAGGGGTATATTTTTTTTTTTAACTAACAATAGGTTATATATATGAGTGTGTTGAATATTAGTACATTCATCCATATATGCATAGAGTTGTATATTTGTGCGGCACGTAGTTGTATATTCTGAACATCCTTAATGCATTTTGACTTGTTCTCTTTGTTAACTAATTTTGTATTTTCTGGTTTTCTTGGTGGGGTGTGGGAGTGTTTCTTAATCACATGCGTTTTTGAGCTTCTACTTTTAATTATGTTCCATGCGCTGATTTATTCTTGGAAATGATCTTTGTGGTTGTTGTGTGATTTTAGAGGTAATATACAAGATCAGTAGGAGTATACTGACTTTGAAATCTACATTATCCTTGCACCACCAGGATCTAGTTGATGATAGACAATTTATGTACTTGATATTCAGCTAATATTAATTTTTATTTCCAGATTCTTTCTCTGATAAATGTCTTACTGCCAGATTCTAATGGGCGTGTTGACTTTTCTTTCCGTGGATAACTCAGTGAAGGAAATACTTAAGCATTGTCCAGCCAGACTACTGGTAACTTTATATAAGATTCCAAGCTTTGAATCGGTTGACGACTTTCTGCAGAAGGTTGCTGCAGTTAGGGGTAAGCTAAAGAAGGGTGGTAATGGCGATGATAATGCTGCAGCAAGAATTGTTCTTCATGACTGGAATGAGGGTATGCGTTTGTGTAGGCTAATTTTTCTGTTATTTTGAATACTAGTATTCTCTCCTTTCATGCTAAACATGCTTAATTGTGATTTCTCAGGTAAAATTCCATACTACACTTGTAAAAATTTTCTGAGGTCAAAATTGTTTCAGAGCTCGGGAAGGAGTTCAATGTTGATGAAGTGTACAATAGTGAAGCTTCTTCATACATAGGAAGCCTTAAGTCGGTTGAAGATTTGAATCCAGTTGAAGTTCCTTCAAGTTGCCCTCTCAACTTTGATGAAAGGATGCTACAGGTTTGTTACTTCCCCAGTACTAATATTGAAGTTTCTTCCATGGTCTTGTGAATTATTTAGACAGGAAAGTTTACTTCAACTGCCATTTTAAAGCAAATTGGATGTGCAAATTTTTCACCATTTAATCTTTACTCTTTTATGTCTTTTGTTCTTAGGATGATGCACAACCAAAACCATCAACTGAAGGCAGAGAAGATCCTGAAGATAAAGGTGTTGATGAGTCCATGGAATATGAAGAAAGCGATCTTAACAAGAATAAGGGGAAATCTGGAACTAGTCGGCAAAATATGAAGCTATACGAGGCAGAAGGAATACTCAACCCGAAGATGAAGAAGGCTGAGAAGAGATCAAAAAAAGCTAATAGAAGTAGAGCAGATGCAACGGATGGTGACTATGATTTCAAAGTTGACTATACCAAAAAGGGAACTGCCATGGATGCTGATGGGAGTGAGGCAGAAGATGATGATCAAGTAATTGGTGCGGTGCCCATTTCTGGAATTAATTTAGAGGAGTAATGGGAGAATACCAAATCTCTATATGTGGGAATTGTGACCATTTCAATTTATTACAAATTTAAAACTTTTGATTTTTTTCATTATTTGTTCCCCATGCCCTTGAGAAAAAGAAAAGAAAAAAGAAAATAGAAATAAACATGGTGCAATCCTCTTGTATCTCAGCCACATTTGGTCGCATAATGCTCTCATTTATTCTCATTATGAATCCAGTTTCCTCCTTCCTCACTCGTTTAATGAAGTATACAATTTTCACTCATTCGGTTTTGCTATTGATACAAAATTTGATGATATGGATTTGTAACGAGAATTAGTGAGTGATTAGGGGAATCGTAAACATGCACATGGAAAATTCTTACTAGATCCGGTCAAAATTCTCCTTTGAAATATTGGCTAATAACAAGATAAATTTAATATTAATTATAGATTAAATTACATTTATTTATTGAAACGACATTAAAATCTAAACTTTGAGAAAAATAACATTTCCCTCCGTGATAAAAAACTGTGTTCAATAAAATTTTTAAACAAAATTATTAAAAAGTCTCAATTTTATCTTCCAAGTATCCACAAGCCTTGTTATATTCTTCAAATGATAAATAATATATTTTTCAAATGAGTCATCATAAATTTTAGTTTTCTATTTTTTTTCCTCTATTTTGCATTTTCTTGATACCAATACTCTATTTTAATAAATTTTAGTGGAAGTATTTACTAATTAATGATTATATATATATAATACTTTTATTTGTTTTCTAAATTCATGTTATCTAATTTGTAGAAATTTATCTTCTTAATTAATATTGTCCAAATAAAATAAATAAATAAATAAGTCAAAATAGTACAAAATGTTTCAATTTAAAATTCAAACTAATTTTAAATGAAACATTTGAAAGTAAGATCTATCTAGTCTTGCGCATATTATGTTACTAAACTGTAACTCATATAGAGTTAGATATTACTTCGTGAAAATTTTCCTCACTTTTTTTTGATATATTCTTTTGTTAGCTGCAGTTGGAGTACGTTTTTCCCTCTAAGGATCCTAAAAAATGAGATCCCTCTTAAACCCTGATCATCATTATTAAACTACAGATAGTTTCATCAAAACAGACATAAGGATCCAACATGACTAAAGGCACCTGTCAATTTGTTCATGTGCGGAGAGAGAGTGTTTTGTTAGCTGAACTCTTTTTTGGGGGAAAAAGAGAATTCAGAAAATTATTGCATAATACATATAGGAAACCGATAACATACAAGTTAAAACAAAATTGAGCTCCCAACAGTTTATGTATTATAAGAACTACTGAAGTTTGATCTAAAGAAAAATAACCCTGGTCAGATATGCAGTCTGTCATCTCATTAGACAAGGGACTAGGGACTAATGTAGCATAAGACCCCTCAATGGACCTGAATGACTTATTAATTAGAATTCTATCATTCATATCAGTTTCAAGCCATAGCATACACTAATCATTCATCATTTGAAGACTCTTCAACAGGTTCTTCCTTGCTGGTGGGTTCTGAATCCGTTTCAGCTGCTTGAGTAGTCTGACTCTGACCAGACAATGAAGGTGGACTTACAGGGGCGACCACATTGGTGGTTGAATGTGAATTTACCGAAGAAACCGTATCAGCAACTGCAGTTGTATTAACTGTAGACTTGGAAGCAAGACCTTCTGCCTCCATGGCTTCACGTGCTGCTTTCTCCTTGGCTCTTTTAGCTCTTTCCAATACCTCCTCCTGCATAAAATCAATTCAGCTCTTTCTTCAAAAGCAATGGATGGCATTCAATTGTTAAAAAGGAGAGAAAGAATTACAAGAATCATGTTTAACTTCACAAATTTGAATCATGAATCTTGAGGGTATACTAGACATTCTACTTATAACAATCTCTATTAGTTCTCCATGAAAGTTAAGCCAGACCTACTATTGCTCTCAAGTTACGAGAGATTATAGAATCCGATGAAGTTCATAGAAATCTTTTTGTACTTTGTTCACCAGTTATCTATTCCCCTCTTTCTCTCTCTTGATTACTAGAATTTACCGGATTTGTTGTCAAATCCACTGTAAAAGCTGTAAGCAGAATATAAAGGAAAAAATGGATGGTATATATGGACTTGCGAGTCTACTTCAAGCATCAATCACTCCATATAATTATATGACAGCAGAAAGGAGTATAAAAGCTACATGCAAATGCAGAAAGCAGGTTGGGGGAGGGGGTGGGTATTGCTTCCCCCATCCCCTGTCTCTGTGTGTGTGTGTGGATATCCACACACATTTGTAATCCCAAAGGGTATGTAGGAATTTGGTTCCTTCCTCATAACCACTCCAAAATCACATTGGCCTCTCTTTTCTGAACCAATAGTCAACCACCATTTTCTCACCCATTCATCTACTCCTCAATTCTAATCTCCTGTTGCCATCATTAGTTTAATAGGCCATCAGACCTAAATTTACCTGCAAAAAACAAAAGGTAAAATCCCTTTCTCCAGGACCAAACTATTCTTATAATGAAACGAACGAGACAGTCTTGGCAACAGTAATAAAAGAAAATAAAACAAAAAGGGAACAAATAAAGCTTCGTTCTTAACATTTGTTTTATTGAACTTACAGATAAAACCCATGTGTCTTTGGAAAAGCAGATATTAAAAAAGATATCATAGAGTCCCATGCTTTTAGCAGAAGATTGAAAGCACTTTGCTAAATGGTTTAGATTCGATTCATTGCTTTTGAATACCAACTCCATAGGAAGCTAAGGTATTGGTTATTTACCAACTACCATAATTAATATAGCCTATTATACAGTCATGACTAGTGCATGGAAAATTTTCTTCTCTGGATATTATTTTTGAGTTGAACATTAAAGCTAGAGTATCAAATTATGTTCCTCCAAATATTATAAGTGTCCATTTGGATAAATTGATTAGAATTGGAATTTTAAATAAGAATCAGACTATTCAATTTTAATTTTCCAATTTGACCTACACTTTAAAATTGAAATTGGAATTAAAATTCTAAATTCAATTTCAAGAAATTGAGAATAACTATAAAATACAATTTTTAATTCTCATAGGTAAACCGTAAAAATTACATTCCAATATTTTTTTATCTTAAATCTTTATATATATAAAATTATTAGTAGCCACCTAGTTATGACGGTCACCATCCACTGACAATCTCGTCCACTTGTCATCGGCCAGCACTATCGACACATCAGATAGGACAACAATCACCATTATCGAGACTCGCCAAATACAACAATTGCCACTATCAGAACATGTCAGAGACAATGACAAATATTACCAGATTCACCAAAGGTGACGAAAACCACCACAGTTGGGACCCATCTAAGACGCAGGCAACCTCAATCCGGACACACCAGAAATTATGACAATCATTGTCGGAACCTATCGAAAACGACGACAACTACTTTTGAAACCTGTTTGAGACGCAGACCAAGTGCTTAAAACACAATTCTGATTATAATTTTTTATGTGATCCAAACTCATAAATTGTAATTCTAATCAATTTCAATTCTATGCGTCCAAACATAGCCTACTAGAAATTTACTATATTCGGTAGTCGGTACCACAATTCACTTCACTATAACTAGATATCCAGCTATGGAAACATATTTGAACCATTCCTTAGCACAACAAATACGATAAAGTAGAGCATAAAATGTAGTTTATCATAACCATGAGTTAAGTATTGGTTAGTGGAAGCTTTGACAAATTATCACCTGGAAGTCTTGTACTTGCTTTGTTGCTCAGCTTGCAGCCTACCAACTGCACTCAAAACTTCCCCAACTGTCGACTCAATACGCTCATTTACAGCCTCTGCTATAGCTTTTCCCAAGAAAAATGCATCCAGAACACTCCGGCTGTCATTGTTACCTGCAAGATTCAGCACCTTATATTTCTGCAAATAACCTGAAACTAAACAGTTTATAGTACAATTCAATAAAAAAATAATAATAAAGAAGAACGTTAAAACCAAGACTTTGCAGTTCTTGTTCTTGTTTCTTCGGGCTTCCATCAACAACACTCCTTATGTGTTGTACGTCACATATTTTATAAATAAATCCAAGAATCCATATTCATATCAAAAAATTGGCACCCAAATTATTTAATTGCAATTGCAGAGACCAAAACAGCATAAAACAAGTCAATTAACAACAAAAGCGATCCAAAAGAACATTATTCATAAATTCCAGAAGAAAGAAAAATGAGAAATCTTAAAACCTCTTGTTGGGTAACCCACTTCATATAAGCACAAGCATAAGTTCACGGCTACTTAACCAGCAAAGATTTAGCAGTAATAACAATTTACAAATACAACAATGAGATATAGAAAACTTTGAGGTGAAAGTTTTTGGCTTGTACCAGAACCAGGACCACCAGGGCTGACGCTGCTACTGCACAAAACTCTTATATTCCCAGAATTCCATCGGCCGGTACATTTGACACCTTTGAGCTTGGGATCTGAGGAACACAGAGTTTGAGGAATCACCAAGTTCGATGAGAAATTAGAAAAGTAATTATGGGATTTACTCAGTGGAGAAGAAAACGAGGCTGAGAATGGAGGGGCTGTAGAAGAAACCCCACTACTCATTTTCTAGGATTATCAAAATTTTCTGTCTTGTCTCTCTCTCTTTCTTTCTTGTTCTTTCAGCTTTTTCCTGTCACAATCAAACGTGTAATGAATTTGGGTTTACCAGATCCTAGGCCCATGTCAAACTATTTGGGCTAAGGCCCAATATTTGGACCTTTTTTAGATTTGTGTAGGTCCATTATGTTTTGGGCCTTGGGTTTGACACTTGGGAGTGGAAATTTTGGTGTCAAATTCGGGTTTCCATGTCTCCAAGGACAACAATGGTTAGAATTTAAATTTGGTGGTGTATGATGCATTTGGATTCCCTCATGTTGATTACAATAATCTATTATAAATTTAAGAGATAATTTATTTTTGAAATTAAATATACTCTTACTATGAAGAACGTGAAACCGTTGATTTGAAATAGAATCCTATCTAATATAAGAAAGAAACAAAATTCAGATAATACATCATGAGAATATAAATTTATGTACATTGAAAAACATCATAAATTATTATCGTGATATTTTATTTTTTGATGTCTTGAATTATCCCATGTCTGATTAATTTTTTTCATTTTATGAATTGTTTATTGTTTATTCCACTTTATATGTGGATATACTCTGTCATAATATAATTGACTTTTGAAATGTATATAGTGATGCATAATTAATGTAAATATTATTTTTGAAAAAGAATAAAAACATAGAAGAAAGAGGTGGATGAAAAAATTTAGAGAATAATTTAAATATTTCTTTCAGTTATTCAATTAAATGCATATAATTAACAAATAAAGGTATAAATATATAGATCCGCATAAATAAAGTTATGCCTTTATTCATATTTGACTTCACACTTAGAAATTCAAAAACACTTTGTCACGGTTTGAAAATATTTGTGATTTTTTTTAATATATAGTATTTATGTTAATCAATTACATTATAGTTTTCCCAATTCAACAACTACACAAGAGTGGAGAACTAACTCATAAATATATAAAAAATATTCACCATATCAACATATGGAAGATTCGAACCTAGTCCAAGCACCTCCGTTTTAATCATATAGAAGATGTTTGTGGGTTCACTGGCTTTGTTTTTATTGTTTTTTAGTTGGGTAATTGTACATTCAATTTTATTTCAACACATGCATTTGTGTCAAAATTTATTTTGATTTTGTTACAAAAATGTTTATATTTTTATGAGCTATTTTTTTCATAAAAGTTCAAATAATCATTCTCTTGTGCTGTTCAGTTATCTTATTTTTATTTTTAAGAAATATTCGTTTATGATTTGATCGGAGGCACTGTAAAATTGAACTGAAATAAAACTAACAAAAAATATTGACTTCATTGAATTTTTTTTTTTACCAGATAGGAAAGATAATTAGTTTCATTTCAACTGAAACACTAAAAACTAAATCAAGAAAATAATAAATAATAAATAATAAATAAAATTATCCTATTATTAATCAAAGTTAGGATTAAAATAAGAAAGGATTCTACCAAAAAAAAAAAGAAAAGGACCACTAAATCAATTAATGACCCAATTGACTTTCCTTTTTAATATGACCTTAAAAGGGGATAACTGATAAGTATATGCTGACCTGAATATATTAACGTAAAATCAAAAGATAAAAAAATAAAATTATTTTATTATAGATCAAAGCTAGGATTAAAATAAGAAAAGGACCCTTAAATCGAATTTTTCGTATTGAATATTGATAGTCTTTAAGGTAACGGATCAAACCGCTCAGCTAACAATGACACTAATTGTCACACCCCTCACAGAGGCATGACTGGCCGAAGGGTTGGATAACCAAACCTCCGTAACCCTGAATTCAAATCAAAGTAATAACCACGACTCTTGACCCAACAAAAATATAAATAAAGGTAATTTTTTTATAAAATAAAAATTTGCAGTAAAAGTTTGTTTTTCTGAACCAATTAGCAACTTACAGCAAAGTTATATAACATGTTTCAAAATACCACAAATAAGTTTTTCTAATTTCATACAATAACATGAGGACAGATGTCTAGCCTATTACATCATGCCAAATTTGACATTCCACCACTTAAGTGTGACTGCAAACTTTCATCCTTAACTTCAAGTATGAGATACTGAAAAATACCTTGCCGTACTTTGTCGGCAGGTCATAAACTCGGCGACACCATAGATTGAACTCCTGAAAAAATATTATCCACAAAAGGGATGAGTCCTACGGACTCCGTGAGTGGAAAATCGTACCCAAAGGGTACTAGCATCACCCAGCACAAGCGTATAACATATATATTAACCTCATATAACATTGTTCATATCATAACTCACATTACATGTATACATGATAATCATCATAAAGTCATAATTTACATGATCCACGCTATCACAAATCAATCAGATAAATAATATCAAACAAAGGCCAACGAGTAACCCAGCCCCGCACAACAGTATCACCCCCTACCGGGCATTTACGCGCCCGCACAACAAATTAATCTCCGTACACAATCCATCCCACCGGGGCTGAGCACTCAATTTAGAAAACATTTATCAGAACTTCTCGAGATTTCAAATAAGAGTATCCAAGGTGCACCTGGATCTTATTTTCAGAGATAAAAATCATTTTCCAGAAATTGTTCATGAGTTGGCCCTTATCAACCACAATCAATGTCAAGCACAACCATCAATCTCAAACAAACATAATTCAAATACATTATTGAAGTATTTTACTGGCTTATTTTTCACATATCATGCGTATTCAAATAAACATATAATCACACATATTAATCTAGCCCCTAAAGGCAGCAATTAACCACTCACCGTATTATGAATTACATTCTTCGCTCAATCCTCGAATTCACGTGTCTCATGCTGTCCACTTTAGAATCCGGAACTGAAATTCATAATTTCAAATAATATTTAGTTCATAAACGTTATTGTTATACTCTTTTACTTACTAACTTATATCTCAACTTATATAGATTTATTTATGTAAGTTCTCCTTTAATCTATTACATGTTAATTAATATGGATTAGACTTTAGGTGATAATGTTAATAATGAAGAGGCATTTTAAATATCTTGACAAAGCATATGATAGGAGGAACCATTAGAAAAGAATAGAAATCATTTAGTAAGTTAAAAATGTTAAAGCTGTCCAAACTTGAGGTTTGGACCAGTGTCCACTTTAACGGTCATATTTTTCTCCAAGAAACTCCGAATCCAGTTCCGTAAAATTTATAAAATACTAGACACATGTATCTTTATATTGGTATATCATTTGTAATTTTTACATATGTATATCAATACAGTTTATTGTTTGAAGTTGCATCAAATTGTACAACACGCAAGATTTTTGACAGCTTTGACCTTACCTTAGTTAATTGAACATAACTTTCTCTAGGAAAAACGAAATCCAATTCCGTTTATTGGGTTTATTAATAGACAAGTATATCTATCTTTATTATTTAGAAACTTTTCCTAGAATCTGTCATTAACTCACTCAATTTCTTACATGAACCAAAAACCGAGCAGTACGAATCCTGCCTGACCTAGCCAGAGTCTAACAGCTATAACTAACAACATACTTGGAATAAGGCTACGAATTTTTTCAGACAATATGTCGAAACTATAAGCTACATTTCATCTTTTGAACTCTTTATTTAATTCAGTCTCGAAGACACTCGAAATACAATATTTCTCTCATCCACGAATCTGCCCTTGCACCACCTCCAAAATCACTTAACTCTCATTTTCCACCACTTTCAACTTCATTTCATACTCCTCACTCCACCTAATTCACTAACATTACTCTTAGTCCAATAAAATTCAAGATTGTATTAGTGGTTTACAATTAATCAAGAACCTAATTTGTCACTTTCCAATATCAATCCAATTAATTCTTATTCATTAAAATACAATTATTTTCTTATAGTCGTTTCATCAACCACCTTATATGCATGTTTTTATTTATCTTATGAGCAAGTATCTATATATATATTCACCATGGGACTTACACAAGTCCATCAAATTACATTTTATTCATATTCCACTTACTTCCTTAATCCTCTACTTCTTGTGTTCTTTGATTATCATCCTTAATTCAGCCCACATCTACACCATAAATTGCTGCCAATTCTATCCTCCCCTACGGCTACCAAAGGCTGAAAGCAGGGCACCAATTAACCCAATCTCAGCTAACTCTTTGATTGGTTATCCACCCTTATTTAGGCAGCCTCTAAACACTCCCAACCACCCATTTACACGGCAGTAAGCTGAATTAAGATTGCACAACCAATTTTCCCCCCTTGCCAACACCTATACCCACACTATTTCAGTAACCCCAAATAATCTACGTAGCTGAAATTTAAGGAATAGGAGCAGGATTCAACATTAAGGAAACAAGACAAAGCAATTAAATCAAACCCTCTCTTAACCAAATTCTCAACAGCAGGAAGTTAAGGAAATCAAGGAAAAGAAAACCAAAGCAGTACTTTTAACTAGAGTAAGACAATCTCTCATGCTCCTTCAAATCCAAATAGCCGTGAATACCAGAATAAAGGAGGAAGGAGGCTCACCACCCAGCTGAGTTTGAATGCCCAAGAAAGGATCCACTTCACGGCCAGCAAGAAGAAGCAACAGAGCAAGTCTCCAAAGCTTATCAGCTGCTGTCTCAAGCAACTCCCATGGCAGCCCACGCTAAGCAAGGAAGAAAAATAAGGAAGTTTGATACCAAGGGCTCAAAGGTCGGCTGCAAGGAAGGAAATCATGACAGGAGAAGGAAAAAAAAATGGACGCAAGGTTTTTCTCTAGAAAGTTCGATTGGCAGGGATAGAAAAAGAAAAATAGAGGCGTGAGGGGAGGGATGGAATAATGGAAAAAAGAAAACAATATACAATAAAATAATACAATTATGTTCAAAGTCAAAAGTTTTATTTGTGATGTGTATATTTGGGATTTGAATTTAAATAATATTACTTGGGTATATACTCCTATATACACACACACACATATATATATATATTTTTTGTTCATATTTAAATAATTATAACAAAAATTTATTCTTGCACTATTTTCATATTTATACAAGTTTTCAATTACGTGCATTTGTCTTAGTATGAAATTTAATTATTGAGTCGTGAAAATTTCTGTACAAGATTCCTAGAACGCGAGTTAAAGTATCGGGTTATCACACTAATAGTTAACAAGTTGCTGTCACAATGGAAATCATTTGATGATTGTACGTTACATCCACAAGTTACAATCAGTTAATCTTAGCTAAATTTGAACTTTCTATTATTAAATTTTGTAATTTTTTTTTCTTTTTAATTTGAAAAAAGAGATAAATTAGATGCTCAATATAAATCTTGGATACACAATCTGCTTAGCTGTTGAGTTAAACACAAGCATAATCTAATAATATTGTCTTTATTATAAATCATTATTGTTGCCATTAGACATCATCACAAAATAACACACACATCTTACACTTAATTTTTTTTATAACAGTTAAGTAATATCGGGCCAAGATATGCACATTTTGACTAACTTATCTCTTTGATTTGATCTCACTAGTTTATATTTACACACTATTTGCTCTACAATTTAGAGAGACTTTTTGTGCCTCTTTAAAATCCCTATGAAATTCAAAAAATAAATTATAATAAAATCACCATGGCATTACTTAATTTCTATTTAGAAATTACACTTTGCTAAAGAAGGTGAAAACCTAAAGAATTTGAGAAAAAAAAAGTTAATGAAAACGAGGAAAAGTATAAAGAATGTGTAAGTTGGAGTTTGAATAGAAGCCAAATATAGAGTATTAGATAGGAAAAATACAATTTGCATTGCCAATTATACGTTACTAATGTGATTTATGATTGTTTTTAGTCCCATAATTTGCTTTCATTTGGTGGACAAGGTTTGAAGTCTCAAATAAGACATTGGAAAAAATAAATATATTAGGAAATAGGAAGAGCAAAAAGAAAAAAAAGGGTGAACTTGTAAATTTGCACACCAAGTTAATAACATTGTTAGTCAAATTATTGGTCAAATTAATTGCTTGAGTGCATGACGATTTATGTTTTATGAAATGACATAATGAATCGCCTAGTTTTTGTATTTTTATCATAAATTGTCCACAAAAATTGGCTAAGATGCTAATGCGGAGAGGTTATTATAATGGTAGTTGAAGTTACAATATTGTGTCTTTTGTGCGTTATTTGAACAATTGTGTGAATTATTTGTACCTATGTGTGGAATGTAAGGTGAACTAAATTAGAAACTTTTTGTTTAATTTGAGTAGTTTTCATCAATTACTAAGAGTACTCTCTATACTATTATTCTATCCGGTCTAATGAATTTCATCATTTTTGCTAAAAAAGGAAAGAAAAACAAATTAAGGAAAGCCTAAAGGTAAGTCATAATTTACTCAATATCTAAATCATTTTGTCAATGAAAAAGTAATTTAATTGACTAAAATGAATATACTAAAACTAAGAGATCCCACTTCAAATTATATTATTATTTCGTTTGTAAATTATTTATATCTGAAAAGGAAAGAAAAATAAAGTAGGGAAAACTTAAATGTAAGTCATTATTTACTCAATATCTAAAACATTTTGTCAATGAAAAATTAATTTAATTGACTAAAATGAATATACTAAAACTAAGAGATCCCACTTCAAATTATATTACTATTTCGTTTGTAATTATTTATATCTTAAAAGAAAAGAAAAACAAAGTAAGGAAAACTTAAATGTAAGTCATTATTTATTTAATATCTAAAACATTTTGTCAATGAAAAATTAATTTAATTGACTAAAATGAATATGCTAAAACTAAGAGATCCCATTTCAAAGTATATTATTATTTCGTTTGTAAATTATTTATATCTTTGTGTGAAAAAATTCAGCTTTGTCAATTGATGTTGATATCAGAATTTCTTTTTTACCCTTTTACTTCCTATAGTTCCATCCAATTCTAACTTTAGTCCTTATGGTTTTAAATTTTTGAACTGTAAAAACGCAAATGAGAATCCGACAAAACTATACGACTAAAAGTAGAAAAAAACCGAAAAGGATCCGGACCAATGCATGGCATTTCCGTTATATCCTTCAACTTGGAGGGTAGTTTAAAATACTGTCAAACTCAACAAACAGATGCACCCTTTTCCTAGCTTCCCATCTAAGCGAAAACAACCTTTCTCTCTCTCATTTAAAACCATTCTTCGATTTTTTTCTCTGCAACAAAACCTCGAAATCTCAAACCCTTCTCTCTCTCTCTCTGAAACTTCATTTTTTCTGTGATCTTTCTCTTTCTCAGGGTTAGGTTTACGGTTGTGGTTCCGATGGGACAGCAATCGTTGATCTATAGCTTCGTCGCCCGTGGGACGGTGATCGTGGCAGAGTACACGGAATTCACTGGCAACTTTACCGGCATAGCTGCCCAGTGCCTACAGAAACTGCCTGCGACTAACAACAAATTCACTTACAATTGTGATGGACACACCTTCAACTATCTCGTCGATAATGGATTCAGTAATTCTCACTTTCTCTTACTCTATCTTCTATCTCCCTCTGACCTTACCTGCTGATTCGTTTTGCTCGCATCCATTTATGAGTCTCTGATCTGTGGCGAGATGTTGCTATTGATTCGTATGCTTTGGTTGATTTAGTTAGTCTACTTTTGTCTTTGTTTATTTAACATATTTTAGATTTAATTTTGAGTTTTGCTGATCAAGTTGGTTATGAATGTATATCTTGTTGAAGTTGGTTTGATTGGTTCACTGATACGTGCTGTTTGGAGGCTGACAAGTCTAGAATAAGCAAAAGGAAATGCTGCTTAAGTTAAAGGAAATTTTCTTAATGTGGAGAAAGGGAAAATACAGAAATGAATCTAAGAGAAATGAATCTAACTTCTGGAAATGGTAGATTTTCAATCATTTGAGTGGTGACAACAGTAATGAATTTAATTTTTCTGGTGCTTTTTAGATTTAAGTGTTTTGCCTTTTTGGCTTGGTTCCTGAAATTTACGACTAAGGTTGGTACTGCTTATTAATGTTATCTCAGTTAGTGTTCCCTGTTCAGATCTGCACTGTGAAGTGTTTCTATTTTATTCTTCTGAAGGTTTTCTGTTTTTGTTTTTAAATAAGAGTTCTCTAAACTAGTCAGTAAATTTGTGTTTCTATTGCTAGACACTGAGAGGCCTTATTGGAAATTGGGGAAAGAATTAAGTTTTCTTGTTTCATGATTGGTTTTCTAAATTTGTGGGCGTTTTAGGAAGTGGGAGTAGTATTATGACCTTCTAAGTATGGATTTTATTGTTATGGTTAGCACTAATAGATTTGTGGGGAGGATTCTTCCAGAATGTTATCAAACACGATATCTTGATTTCGTATAGGACAAGGATACTTAACAGTTACTGGATTAGCTATTTCATTGTTGCTATGTCAATTAAAGCATGTTAACACAGGTCTAACGTTTGAAAGATTGAAAGGATATATCTCTCTCTGGAAAAGTATACAAGTCATTGGAAGAAAATCTTGTTGACGTTGCTTTCTTGAACAACTTTCTTATAGAACTTCATATTTGAGGGGTCATTGATTAATCTGGTGTCATGCAGATGAAATCTGCAATATGATACTAAGGTACACAATAGAGGAAGCCATCAAATCAAACTTTTTGCATATTCCACATATTTTAGTACAGGGGACAGTCACCAATATGACATGTTTTATCGAGACCATTCTGTGTAGGTCCTTTTCCCTCATGCTAGATCTTGAGTTTCGTGGGAAGTATGGCAGAATGCATATATATATATATATATATATATATATATAGAGAGAGAGAGAGAGAGAGAGAGAGAGAGAGAGAGAGAAAACTGTCTTAGGTAAATTAATTTGTACAAAATCAATTTGTTTTTAATATACTGATGCTTGTGCTTTATGCTTAATAGGTAGCATTGTTGGGTTATGCTCATTAAGAACTCTTGAAAACATGGATGAGCGATTGTTTTATATATTATTAGAATGTTATGATTCGTGATTTTTATTTGATTCATGTATCAATCAATGTGAATCTAATGGGTGAATCTAGACTATAGCCGAATTGTATGATTCTTGATCCGAATCTTACAATTCACAATTCGATTCTTGGATCCAATGTGATTCATAATCTGTTGGACCACACCCAAATCTTAATTTACCTATTGTCCCAATCAGGCCGGACATATTAAAAATTACAAATAAGCATTTTTTCAGTTTAAAAGCTTTTAAAGTATCTTTTCTACATTCTCATGTATTCTTAGAGTGAAGCTCTAAATTAATCTAAAAATTGGTCGGGTGGCTATTTTTCAAAGTGGAGAAGAAGCAGATGCTTTTGAAGGAAAAAAAGACATTTTTCTGAAGACACAAATTACTTGTTTGAAAGCCAAGTTCCTTTTCAATTGGCCAAATGAACATTCATTGTTAAAGATATCTCATCTTCCAATGAATTTTGTTTGTGTTACATCTATGAATTTCATTTGGGATTGATTTCCCGATTCTCAATTCTCAAAATCAGGATTATTTTTCATGGTTCGGATCTTGATTTTTCAACTATGGTGAAAACTGCATAGATATGATGTTTGCTTCCGAGTTTCTTTCTTGCCTTATTCTTTGCTGACAAGGTTGAGTTGAATGTTGGTGAAGAACTTAGTAGCCAATGATCATTTGCTGTATCTTGTTCTTATTATTTCCTTCAATAGGTACTATGATCGTTTTCACATTTGTGTTTCCCTTTTTTTTGTCCACTTTCACAGATTGTTCATAAGTTTTATGAACACTCATTTTCCATAATGCTAACAGTTAAAAGAATTTCTCAAAATTCCATCCCAAATGCACTGTGCTAGCAAACAGAAAGCTGTTTATCTTTGTCTTTGTTACATTATCTATCTTCCATGATGGAGTTCATTAGCTTTATATCTTTATCTTCTTGCTGTTGAAGATCTTGGTCCATGCGGGACTCTTACAGATAGAATTCCTAAAATGGTGTGTTTGAGAGCCTGAGCAACACAAAAAATTAACTTGCTTTCCTTTCGATAAGCTATTCAATATTCAGGTGATGGGAAATTGATTTACTCCATATGATGGTATGTGATTTGGATTTTGGAATGCTAAAAATTTTAGGAGAACTACATTACTGGTTCCACCGTTCTGGTTTTGGAATTATTGACAGGCTTAGCAAAAATAGGAAACTGCTAAATATAGTTTGCATATTCATTGACATTTCCTTTTAGAATAAGGCATATGTTGATGTTAATAATTATAAAAACAAGAGAATCCATGGATTGTTCTACTTGGCAATAAAATCTTTTTTTTTTTTTTTTCTGAAGAAACTACTAATTGTAATTATCTACAATAACTGAATGACATAGGAGGTCGGATAGATTTGGGTTATGTGCCGTAGTTGGGTTCAACTGCATATTAGGGCTTGTTTGGTGCTTCGCATAAGGATAATATGATAGTGTAAGATTATCCAGTTAGCTCTAAAATAGTGTTTGGCAGCAACAAGATAGTATAGATTTATATTGTTACCTCCTTTTTATATTATACTTGGCAGTATAAAGCTATATAATGGAGTGAGAAAGGATAAGACAATAGTATAACAAGTATAAACCTATACAACCTAATACATTGTATAATTATGTACTATACAATCCTATGCGATGCACCAAACAAGCCGTTAATGTTAAAAAAGTTAAGGAATTTAGGGTTAGCCTTATTGGGAACGGGTTCAAGGATGACTGTTGAATTAGGGTTCATTCGTTTGAAGTCTGGTGGCAAAGAATTGCCTTGACACGGGTAGTTTAGCTTCAAAAGCTTTGGAAGTGGTTTGTTTAAGTTAATGATTTTTGAAATCCTAGTTCAATCAAGAGTATCTAGGATGGGATATCATTATGTTGTCAATACATGTCAGTAACAAGGAAACTGTGGAGGAGAAAGAAAGGAACTATACTAAATCTGCAAAATACAAAAATGGGTCAAGGAAAAGCCTAGATACTCTTGATTGGAGGAAAAGCCTAGATACTCTTGATTGGACTAGGATTTCAAAAATTGTTAGCTTAGACCTAACTAATTAAATTACAGACCACATAAAATTAAGCTCTAAGAAGCTAACTGGACCTAAGGTAAAACCATATGGACCATGATTAAGGCGTGCTTTAGCAAAACAAAATTATCAAAATAGCTTTAGACACTAAAACACAATTAAATTAGTAACTGTAGATAAATAGCCTAATAACTATCAAGGATGTTTTCCATTGGAGTCAGTGGACTTCTTAGACCTAGTCTTGGGCTTCTGAAGAAGCTGGAACACTCTTTTACCAGTTCATGTCTGCAAAATCACAAACTGCTGAGTTTACCTTTATTGTTAGTTGTACTGTTTCTTTTTGCTAAGATGTTGTTAGTTAAATTTGGGGCTTTGCATGTTTATGTAAAACACGTTTTGCTACAAATTTTAAATCAATATTTGTTGAACTAACTTGATCTCTTAAATTTGTAGCTTTCTGTGTGGTTGCGGTGGAGTCAGTTGGTCGACAGATTCCAATTGCGTTTCTTGAACGCGTCAAGGAGGATTTTACCAAGAGATATGGTGGAGGAAAAGCTGCAACAGCTGCTGCTAATAGCCTGAACAAAGAGTTTGGGTACCGTGCTCAGTACACTATTTGATGGAACTTTCTTTGTATTAAATTGCAGCATGTAATTTTTTTTATTGTTTATCATGTAGACCCAAGTTGAAGGAGCAGATGCAGTACTGTGTGGATCATCCTGAGGAGATTAGCAAGCTTGCTAAAGTTAAAGCCCAGGTTTCTGAAGTGAAAGGAGTTATGATGGAAAATATTGAGAAGGTCAGGCACTGTTGCAATTTTTGATTTCCTCCCTGCAACTACATAATGTTTTCAGTCTTCTTCCTTCTTTTATGTTTTCTTTTCCTTTGTTGGATGGGTGTGGGTGGGTGGGTTTAATCTGCTGAATACAGAAGCCAAATCTTTCCTTTCGTTGTTGGTGTTGGAGACGGGGGCTCAAGGGGATTTCAAGTAGTTTGTAATCCATCCGTCATTGATCTTAGGATATCTGGAATTGGAACTGATTTGTTGTCTTGACATCTAGTTTATATTACATGTGCAGGTTCTTGACAGAGGGGAGAAGATTGAGCTTTTGGTGGATAAAACAGAGAACCTTCATTCTCAGGTCAGTCAGATGCAGGTTTATCATTTTATTTATTTGGTCGGCTCATATTGAGACCCTTGAACTGCTAAAGAAGTTACTGTGTACATTATTAATGTGATTTATGGAATTTGATATTACTTCCACAGAAGCAATAAAGATCAGAAAATGTGTTTGAAGTGATTGATTGTGAAAAAAACCAAAAGATCATAAAACGTACAAGTCTATATTGTGAGAGACAAACGTAGCAACAGCTAGTATAGTCATATTTTCGAAACACAAATTGGAGTGTTGGTATAATGTTTTTATTGGTCCCTTTCATCTATAGCTGGCTTCCATCTTGGGTTGGTTTGTACTTTGTTATCTTTATCCGTTGGGCGAGATTATGTTTTAGCTTGGACTGGCTTTCTGGCATTGCAGGCGCAAGACTTCAGACAACAGGGAACGAAGATTAGGAGAAAGATGTGGTTTCAGAACATGAAGATAAAGCTGATCGTTCTGGGTATCATCATTGCCTTGATCCTCATCATTGTTCTGTCAGTCTGCCATGGTTTCAAGTGTTGACAAGTCTTCTCAGCACATTTATAGTTGTCACTTGCGGTTTGATCTTTTACACTTTTCAGTTATACTAGCAACTTATATTTGTGTTCTACATTTCATTCCTACAAATTCAATGGCCTATATTGTAAGACATACTTGTATAGTTTGTACGTATTCCTGAATTATTTTGAGACTTGTCTTTGACTGCATGCTGCTAAGTTTGCCCTTTTGCCTGTTCAAGTTGTTCTTTTTATTTATACTTTTGCTTTCACTCAGTTCAAAGAAGTTGCAAATTTCCTAACTAAAGCTACCCAATTTCATATTTTAGTTATCTAGTCTACTGCTGAAATAGAAATTCTTTATTCCTATTAATAGCAAAAGACAAACAGGACCCTTGATCTGTTCTACTGCTACTAAACTTTCTTGATCTATATGTTAACAAGGACAAGTAATTACAGCTAAGTATACTACTCCGACAGATTAATATTTTCAATTGTCAGGGTCCATACAAAATATTGATTGGCTCTTTATGACTATATTGGGGATAAATTTAAGTTTTCACGCATGATTGTAATTATTTAATTTTTAAGGTGTGATGGGGTTTTTTTAGATATAATGTGGTAATGATATGAGGCAATGTTTGTGCGGGTTGTTTATCTTTTTATTTTTGCAATTAATTTTTTATTTATTATATATGCGTATACTACTATTACTGTTGAGTGAGGCCACGATGAAGGACAACACATAACAATCTAAAATGATTAAGGGTGGTGACCATTAAAAATGTCTGCCTCTCCTTCGGGTTTGGTAAACCAATTTCATGGCCCAATTTATCACTTTTATTTGTAATATTTTTTGGTACGTAGGAGTAGGAGGACTATGAGTTCCATAGTGAGATATTTTGAATTATTTGTTGACATGGACAAAATCAAGGAAAATGTATGAAATAATTTTTATATTGGACCTTAGACATATTCTTTCAAAGCTGATCAATTTGAATCTCTTTAGAAATATAATATTTTGTCTCCTGGTAGCAATGTTCCAGTTCCTTTACGCAACTTTTGGTATTGATTAGTCATACACTTTCGCATGTTTCTAGTGATTCTTATTGAATCATCAAATGATACAAGCTACGAATATCTCACTAGGGTAAATTTTTAACCCCTTCTATCCCTTACTACGACTTCATAATATATATATATAATTTTTTTGTTGTAAATTTTGGTTAATTACCAAGTATATAAGAAATAAGCAACAAGCAACGTTTGATTTGTTTGGGGTAGGTAGCTCGCTCATTTTCGATAAATTCCTTATCTATAGTAAAAGTGGAATTGAATCCCAAATTCTTGAGACCATCATAAATGATCATAGTTAGAGGAATTGGTTGTAAATTATCCAAGTTCAACTTTTAATTTTAGTAGTGTATATAAAGTAGTTATTACTCTCCAAGAGTACAAATTAGCCTGTCTTGTTAATGACAATTCAAGAAAGTTGGGTTGATTATAAATGCTTAGTACAATAAAGGGACAATTGCAATTTATCTAATAAATTATCACGTAATTTATAATATCTTAATAAACTGTTAAATTAAACATATGATTTTCTTATTTAAAATATATTTGGCTTTCAAATTACCCATTAACTTTAACAACTCAAACCACACATGCATATCTTTCTTAATTCACCGGAATCCCTAATACTTGCTTGAAGAGGGGAAGAACACGCTTTTAGCAATGAAATATTACAATCTATTGTGGTAGCAAATATGATTGCTCCTCATTTGGACACAGATTCGGAGGTGGTCAATACATTGAAAATATTTTTTAAAAATTGTGCATTCTTATGTATGACTTCTAATGAAACTCAAATTGATTTTCAATTGGTCTGGTAATATCATATCTATTTATTTTCCCCTTTTGTTTTACTTGATTTTCATGGACAATTAAGAAAATTATGAATATGAAAGTTTGGCCTTTTGTATCATTACCTATAATTGATTTGGTCCTTAATTTGATATTTTTTTTTTTGGGGTGGGGGTTAATAACAGAAAATAAGTTCAATAATGAGAACTAGTAGATAAAGAAAGATGAAAGTTATGTGACAATTTTATAAGTTAGTTTTGACTAACTTAAAAAAATTTGATTGCATTCTCACATACAAATAAGTTAACTTATTTTTAAAATTTTATTATTGTTACATTTTTTTTTCTTAGGCTCAAATTTTATTTTTAATAATAGTTATCTATTTAATTAAGTCAATTCATGTAAATAAAAATATTCCTACTTAAATTTAATAAAAAAAAGTAATATTTAAAATATAAAATTTGAAATTCCACTCAAATATATATGTATTTAAAATGGTCTTAGATGAACTCTTTTATTTATTTATTTAAATTTTCTTGTAAAGTCACATTTTGGTTGGAATAAAAAAATTATTATAAATTATATAATTTTTTTTATAGAAAATTTAATTAACTAATTAATTATTAGGGAATAATCTTTATTTTTGGTAAGTAAAGAATAATTTTTGTTTTTTGTAAGTAAAGAATAATCTTAACATTGAAAGCTTAGCTCAAATTGTTGGTACCTATTCTCCTACCATCAGTGTCAAGTTCGAGCTCTCTTAATGTACCAAAAAAAAAAAAAAAAAAAAAAAAAAGAAAAATCTTTGACACAATATGGAGTGATATGTTTATTTTAATTTAACACTCAAACGGATTTATACCATATATATATACCAAATTAACACACATTAGACTTATCAATCTAATTTATTCATTTACGTATCAAACACACATTTGACTTATAGTAAATCTGACTTTTGTATTCTGTATACCAAATGAGTTTTAAAATCGAAAAACGGAATCAAAATAACCAAATTTGATAGATTTTTTATATTTCCTTTTATTTGATTTTAAAATTTTAAAAACTGACATTTGTGATTCAGATTGCGATTTTTTTTATTTAAGAAGGATGTATAATTAAGAAATAATGGGAACTTAATTAATCATTTTTAGAAATTTTTATTTTTACATTACTTCTCATATTCCACTCCTTGAAACACATTTCCGAGTCTCTCGACGATTATCTATGTTTGGTTTCTAGATGCTCTTCCATTCTTCTGTTGCAAGCTTACATTGAAACGTATCCAACAACGGCAACTAAAGTCTTATGGAGGAATTGTTCAAAGAACAAAGCTAACTAACTTCACTTTTCTTTGTAATTCTTAATGTTTGAATCGAAAGAAGTAAAGAATAGAATTTTTCTTTTCTTGAGAACTGAGATAGACATTTCATTTAGAAAGGAATAGAATTGTCCTTTTCTTGAGAACTGAGATAGACATCTCATTTAGAAAGGAATCCATTTTTCTACTATATGCTCAAAGTATTGCTCAAGAAAGAAATATAATTTGTGGTCTTCTTCTTCTTCTATATATATGTGTGGCATTAATTAAATTATTAACTTCATTTAAGTTTATCATTTCTACATTCCTTTCTATATATATTGTCAATTGATTTGCATCGTTCATTATACTTCTTGAATCCCAGCCACATTTGTACGACCACCCATCATTGTACAGGTACTTAATTTCTTTTATTTTTCCTTCTATTCTTTTCCGACTTTTGTTTATTCAATATTTACCTTGCTGATATTGTTGCACTTCGGTCATCCTCTTCATGTGGATGAGTTAGATTTGTTCTTTATAATAAATATCGATGAAATTTTAGTTTAATTGTTAAATTACGAGGATATACTTAAGTGTTATCCCTAAATCTTTTTTTCATTTTGTATTCACATTAAGTAATAAATATATTATTATTATTGTTTTAAAATGAATTTATTTATATTATATATAAAAGTAGTTCAATGACATAAATTTTAGATTTTTTAAATATTCTTATTAGTTTTTAGATTATATTTAGTTGTTATTTTACCTCAAATAAACTATTATTATTACTTTTTATATTTTTTCTAATTCTTTCCGATTTTAATATCAATATGATTGTAATTGTTTTAAAAATATTCGTTTTGTTTTTAGTAATTCTTCTCAGTATTAATAAATCTTTAATTTTTAATAATTATGTTAAAAATGAAATTTTCAATTTTTTTTTGTTTGATAAGTTCCTAATAATCAAAATGTTTTGAGTTCTTCTCAAATTTATGAATTAATTTTTTAAAAAACTATGAATTAAAATAAATATTAAAAGTATAATTTTTATGATTATAATTTTTTATTTTAAATTTTAACTTATACGAAAATTATAATTTTTCAATAATTAGATGTCAATAGTAGTTAAGATTGAGTTTATCAATTTTTCTTTTAATTTTGTTTAGTAAGTTCCTAATAATAATTTTTTTTAATTTCTCTCAATTTTAAGAATTACAATTTTTTAAAAATTACTCTGAATTAACATAAATATTATGAGTATAGTTTTCATGATTATAATATTATTGTTTTAACTTTTAATTCATATTTTAAAAAAAATATGTTTTCGATAAATATATGTCAATAGTAGTTAAAATTGAATTTCTAAATTTTTTTGTTTAATAAGTTTCTAATAAGTACAATATTTTTTAGTTCACTCTAAGAAGATGTGTTATCATAGTCCACGTACTAGAGATAGCAAAAAGAAGATCTCTGATAACTATTATCTGAGATTGTGAATCAGCTTTCAAAAACCGTTACTTGCAGTCTCAAATACCTCATAATTTAATCCTTCACCCTGTTGTTGATGTTATAATTACGATCGCTGATAGTTGAATTTTTTGGTGCCAAATAATGCTAAATTATTAGAGACTGCTTTGGTGTTATCAATGACAGCATTTGTGGGCTCTAATAATTTTGTTTTATATTTATCGAATACTATTTTTAATGTTATAGGAGACCACTATTGCAATCTTAGATGATTAACCAAATAAAAAGCCTTAACATTCCTTGTTCTTTCTCAGGCATCTCTCACTTTGTGGTTGCTGTCCTTGCACAATTGAGTTGTTGTCCTCTACCACCTTGAAGTCCACTCTAACTATCGTGAAAAAGTTGTGACAGCCACCATCTGTTCCTTGGTCTCGTCCTCGCCTCCCATCTATATCCATTTTGTTGCTCGCATTTCACGAAGATTTTGAGGTTAGTTTTTTGATCTTGTATTATGGTTTTGATTGTTGACCTTGAATCTGTTATGATTTTGATTGTTGACCTTGAACCTGTTTATACTGATATGATTTTAACTGTTTTATAACTATTGATTTTACTTTGAATGGATTATTTATTATTATTATCTTTTTTTTTTTTTTTCTGCATTTTAATTTCAAAATGGTTGTAATGGTTTAGAACTATTCATTTCCTTTTAACTAATTTTTCTCAATATTAAATTTTTTTTTTTTTTTGTTTAATAAATTTATAATAATTACATTCTTCTCAAATTTATGAATTAATTTTTTTGAAAAAAAATATGAAGAACTAAAATAAATATTAAGAGTATAGTTTTCATTATTATATTTGTTGTTTTAACTTTGAATTTATAAAAATTTTATAATTTTTCTTATGTTAATAATAGAAAAAATTATAATATGATTGTTTTAACTTTTAATTAAAAAAAAAAATCTTCAATAATTATATTTCAGTAGTAGTTGAGATTGAATTTCTCATTTTGTTTTGTTTAATAAGTTCCTAATAATTGTAATATTTTTTATTTCTTCTTAAATTGATGAATTTAATTTTTTTTGTTAAATTTTTCCCTTTGTTCATGAATTTAAAAATGATTTAGTGGAATAAATTTTATTTTCTTAAATAGCTTATAAGTTTTTATTATTACATAAATACTTTTTAGTTGTTATTTTATTTCAAATTGATTACTATCCTCATCACACACATTTGTGTGTTGAGAGACTTTTTATTCTTTTATTTTACATATTTTAGGAAACTACATATAAGTTGTTTTAATTACAAAGTAATTGTTTGAAAATGTTATTGTCAGTGAATGAGTTTCAACTTGCTTAAACTTTTAAAATAAAATAGTTAGATTTGTTTTATTATAGATTTTTTTTCTCTTTATTAATTTTTCTACATTTTAATATTATTAAGATTGCAATTGTTTTATGACTATTGATTTTTCTTTTGCCTTAATTCTTATCAATATTAATAAATATATAATTTTTATCTAATAAGTTAAAAATCATTATAATATTATAAGTTAAAATTTAAAATTAGTATAAACTAAAAGAAAAATTAAGGTTTTAGTTTTTATTATTATAATATTATAATGACATAATTTTTTTATTTTCTTTAATATCCTTACTAGTTTTTATTATTATATAATTACATTAAGTTGTTATTTTATTTAAAATAGACTATTATTATTATTATTTTTCTAAATCTTCTCTATTTTCATATCAATATGATTATAATTGTTTTAGAATTATTGATTTTTTTTTTTTACTAATTCTTCTCAGCATTAATAAATCTATAATTTTCAATAATTACATGTTAATAGCAATTAAAATTAAATTTTTCACAAACTTTTTTTTTAATAAGTTCCTAATTATCATAAATTTTTTTTTAGTTTTTCTCAAATTTATGAATTAATTTTTTTTAAAAAATACTATGAGTTAAAATAAATATTAAGAGTATAGTTTTCATGATTATAATTTTTTGTTTTAATTTTTAATTTATAAAAAAAGTTATAATTTTTTAATAATTATATCTCAATAGCAGTTAAGATTGAATTTCTCAATTTTTATTTGTTTAATAAGTTTCTAATAATTATAATATTTTTTTGTTCTTCTCAAATTTATGAATTAAATATTTTTTTAAAAAAATATTATAAATTAAAAAAAATTAACAGTACAGTTTTCATGATTATAATATTGTTGTTTTAACTTTTAATTCTTCTTTTATCTAAAGAGTTTTTAAAATATATATAAATTTATGAATTTAATTTGTCAGCTTTATCTATTTGCTTATCTATATCTAGACCATACAAAAAAGATGATTTATTGGATGAAATTTTTGATTTTCTTAAATACTTTTATAAGTTTTTATTATTATATAGTTATATTTAATTTTTATTTTGCTTTAAATAGACTATTTATTAATTATTTTTTTCCAAATTCTTATCTATTTTACTGTTAATAGGATTGTAATTGTTTTAAAGCTTTTGATTTCTTATTAACTAATTCTTCCAAATATTAATAAATCTATAATTTTATAATAATTATATATCAATACTAATTAAATTTTTTAAAATTTTTTATTTAATAAGTTCCTAACAATCATAATTTTTAAACTATTCTCAAATTTATGAGTTAAAAGAAATATTAAGAGTATAGTTTTCATAATTATAATATGACAATTTTATCTTTTAATTCATAAAAGAAAAAAATCAATAATTATATATCAAGAATAGTTAAGATTGAATTTCTTAAATTTTTTTCTTTTATTCTATTTGTTAATGAATATAAAAATGGATTAGTGGAATAAATTTATTTTCTTATATAGCTTATGAGTTTTTACTATTACATAAATGTTTTTTAGTTGTTATTCTACTTCAAATACACTACTTATTTATTTATTTATTTTTTTAATATTTTACTTTTTTCCTAATTTTTCTCCATTTTAATATTAATAGGATTGTAATTATTTCATGACTATTGATTTTTTTTAATTCTTTTCAATATTAATAAATCTATAATTTGCAAAGAACTATATATCAATAGTAATTAATACTAAATTTTTTAATTTTTTATTTAATAAGTTACAAATAATTATAATATTATAAATTAAATTTTAGAAAAATGCTATAAATTAAAGGAAAAATTAAGGGTGTAGTTTATATGCTTATAATATTATTGTGTTAATTCTTCTTCCATCTGTAGAATTTTTTTTATTCAATTTATCTACTTGTTTAATATCATTAACATGAAATATTATTTTTATTAATTATAATTTCTTGATTATGTACATCAATTATTGATAAACATAATTGAGATTTATAAAGTGTATCCATTTTGTCGTGCCAATTTTTAAAATATAATAGATAAGAATATGATCATAATAGAGATTTGATGTTAATCAACTAATTAATTTATATTACATATAATGGTAGCTTAATTAATATCAGAAAATTTTTGTTTAGGAGTTTTTATTTCAATTGATGAAAACGGAGGTATTGTAATAAAAAAGGTCCAAATTTCGAGTACCACTACCTCTGTGTAATCAATTTCTTCGTTAGTTAGTTATATTTTTTTTCCTTTAATTTGTTGGTTTAAATTTTGATGTTCTTAATATAAGAACATCATATTTTCTTATTTTGTTATATCTTTTATACATGAAAAAATTGAAGTAAATTATGATATGAGGACTTTAAACTGTAATCCAGTTCCAAAGAGTTGCTTAAGGTTGGACTTTGATTTCATCATCATGTGTTCCTTGTCAATACCCAATTACCCATTTGTTGTCTTCATCTTAACTTGGTTTTTTTTGGTTGTATTATTTTTAAGGGAGAAAAAGATACATGGAGATTGTAATTGCAATTGCTGGAAAAATTGCAGAGTATGCAGTGGAGCCAATTGGACGGCGATTGGGTTATGTGTGCTGCTACAGGTGCAATGTCAAGGAACTTGGTGATGAGATTAACAAACTCCAGGCTGCAAGAAAGACTTTGCAGCACAGGGTTGAAGAAGAAAGAAGAAAAGGACTTGAAATTGAAAGTTTTGTTCAGCCATGGCTGGATAGAGTTGATGAGATCAAATGCGAGGTAGAGGAATTTCAGCAAGACACACGTCATACCAACGCTGTGTGTGCCAAATGGTGGTGTCCCACTCCCAACTTATGGGTGCGGCATCAATTGAGTAGGAGTGCGAAAAAGATGGCTAAAGATGTTGTTGAACTCAAAGAAAAAGAGCCCCCAATTGAAAGAGTTGCTTATCGCCCTGCTCTACAAGGTTTAGCCTCCACTTCAGCTGCAGCTTCAAGAGGTTTCACAACCTTTAAGTCAAGGATGTCAATTGTGGAGTTGATCATGGAGGCTCTGATGGACCCTTCTGTTAACATGATTGGGGTTTATGGGTTAGGTGGTGTGGGTAAAACCGCTCTGGTCAAAGAAATAGCCGTAAAAGCTAAGGAAGCCAACGTCTTTGATGTTGTAGTCATGGCAGTTGTAACCCAAACTCCAGACCTGAAGCGAATTCAAAGTGAAATAGCTGATTTATTAGGCTTGAAATTTGATGAGGAAAGTGTGCTTGGAAGAGCAAGTCGCTTGCGTGAAAGGATAAATAAAGAGAAAAAGATACTTGTTATATTGGATGATATTTGGGGAAGGATCGATTTGGAAGAAGTAGGAATTCCTTTCCAAGAGGACTATAAAAGAAGAGAAAAGGATTTGGAGCAAGTAGAACTTCCGTTTGGAGGGAAACATATAAGACGAGAAAAGGATTTGGAGCAAGTAGAACTTCCTTTTGGAGGGAAGCATAAGAAAAGAGAAAAGGATTTGGGGGAAGTAGAACTGCCTTTAGGAGGGGAACATAAAAGACGGGAAAACTATAGTAGTTGCAAGATATTGCTTACCTCCAGAAATAAGGAAGTATTGTCTCGTGACATGGGTACGCAAAAGGATTTTCAGATACAACTCTTAACCGAAGCAGAGACGTGGAGCTTATTTCAAGCAATGGTTGGAGATGTTGACATTGTCAATGATACTGTCGTGCACCCAATAGCAATTGAAGTGGCAAAAAAATGTGCAGGTCTGCCTGTTTCAATTGTTACAGTAGCAAGGGCATTAAAAAACAATAACTTACCTGCTTGGAAAGATGCCTTGAATCAGCTTACAAGGTTCGAGAATGAAGGAATGATTGCCAGAGTCTACTCAGCTTTGGAGTTGAGTTACAATCAACTCGAAAGTGATGAAGTCAGGAATTTTGTTTTGCTTTGTGGTATTCTTGGAGAAATTTCATTCATAGACGACTTGTTGAAGTATAGTATGGGTTTGGGCATAATCAAATACAGAGATAATGTGGAAGGTGCAAGAAACAGAATGTATACTTTGATTAGCACCCTCAAAGCATCTTGTTTATTGCTAGGAGACGACTCAAGTGAAAAGGTCCAAATGCATACCATTGTTCGTGAGGTAGCTATCTCCATCGCCAATAGAAAACACAACGCGTTTATTGTAAAATTTGGAGATGAGCTAAAAGAATGGCCACCAAAGGATTCTCTTAGAAGATGCACCCAGATCGTCTTGCCATATTGTGAAATCCAAGAGCTCCCAGGTAGGTTAGAAACTCCTCAGCTTCAATTTTTCATTTTGGTCAATAAGAATTCTTCTTTGAGTATACCAGATTCATTTTTTGAGGGCATGGGAGAACTCAAAGTCTTAGACTTAACTGGCATGCATATTACTTCACTACCTATGTCCTTCCGTTTCCTTACAAGCCTTCGGACATTGTGTTTAGATTATTGTGTTTTGGAGAACATGGCTCTAATAGTAGCCTTGAAAAATTTGGAAATTCTTAGTCTCAGAAATTCTGTGATGAAACAACTGCCAAGTGAAATACAACAATTAACTCGTCTACGGATGCTAGATCTAACTGGTTCTGAAATCGAGATGATTCCACAATTTATTATATCAAGCTTGACAAAATTAGAAGAGTTGTACACTGGTAACACTTCCATCAAGTGGGAAGCTGAAGGACCAAATGAGCAGAGAAACGCAAGTTTTACAGAACTAGGAAACTGCCCTCGTCTGACTGCCCTTGAGATACATATTAAAGAGGCTCCATCAATGGACTTCTTCAAGAAGTTAGAGAGGTTCAAAATATTGATTGGAGACGTCTGGGAATGGACTGTCATGTCCAATATCTCAAAAACATTGAAACTAAAACTCAAAACTAGAATAATTCATTTGGAGCATGGGATCAACATGTTGCTCAAAAGAGTTGAGGATTTGTACCTCGATGAAATGAATGGTGGTTCAAATATTATTCCAGATCTAAATGGGGAAGGATTTCCAAATTTAAAGCATGTTCTTGTCCAAAACAATGCAGAAATTAAATACATCATCGGTGGGATCCTCCATCCTTATGTTAGCTTCCCCAAGTTGGAGTCAATGGTTCTCAACAACCTCGGTAACTTGGAAGCAATCTGCAACAAACAACTCATGGTCAATTCCTTTGGTAATTTGAGAACCATGAAGGTCAGAAATTGCAATAACATGAAGAATCTATTCACTTTTACAAGTGGCTTTTTTCAATTGCTTTTTGAACTAGAAGTTTCTGAATGCGAGTCTCTAGAGGAAATACTGGTTATAGGAAGAGAGGAGACTATAAGCCATAATGAAGGGTGCAATAGGGTTGAATTTCCTCATCTACATTCATTGATCCTACAAGATTTGCCAAAACTAAATGGTTTTGGTGTTCAGAAGTGCGAAAATGAGATAATGTCTTCCAGAACTCAATCGAGCCAGAAAAGATCAACATCTGCAGTACTTGTGCCACTTTTTGATGAAAAGGTATGTTCATAACACATTTTTATTTAAAAACAAAAAAACAAAAAAATAATAACAAAATTTGTTCGTTCACTTTGGTTGAAGTTAGATAAACCTTATATGATAAAATATTTACTTTTCCAATAAAAAGATAATTAATTTACCAACTAGTTCTGATCATTGTTGTTATGATCTTGAAACGATTATTGCATTAACAGGTTGCGTTTCCCAAATTAGTGACGTTGAAGCTGTCCAAAATACGATTCAATAATCTTTGGCATGACCAACTTTCAGCAAGTTATTCCACTGAAAGTTTGACAACCTTGATAGTGGAAGGTTGTGATAGTATAAAGCATCTATTTACATCCTCTACTGCAACATGTCTTACCAATCTTAGACATCTCGAGATAAGTAAATGTGAATCGATGGAGGAGATAATAATCATCGAGGAGACAACAATCAAAGACAAGGTTTAACTCTATATCTCTTTTACATTTTTACTTTTTTGATTTTTATGAATTATCTCTTATCCATTCTAGTACAGTTTTCTTCCTTTCAGCTCTGCTGACCCATTAGAAGGATGTTACACATTTGATATGGATTAATTGAATACTGCAGATTACGTTTCCCAAATTAGAGACTATGAAAATATCCGACATGGATAACCTGAAGACGACATGGCCTCCTCATCTTGCTCCAAACTCATGTTCCTCCTTGAAGATCATGGAAGTTAATTACGCAAGAAAACTAGTCACTATCTGTCCATCTTATGTGTTGAGAAACTTTGAGAAACTTGAGATGTTGACAGTTAATGATTGCGAATCAGTGAAAGAGATATTTGATCTGGACGCTACGGAAACACACTATGAGGTGGCTACAGGGCTAAAAGAATTGAGATTGGATGGATTACCAAATCTAAAGCATATATGGAGCAAGGATCCTGAAGGCATTTTTCGCTTTCATGATCTTCAAGTGGTAGAAGTTTCTAGTTGTGAAGAACTTGAATATCTCTTTCCAGCATCCATAGCTATAAAGGGCCTTTTAAAACTACAACGACTTCAATTAGTTGATTGTGGGTTAAAGAATGTTGTTGCAGCAGGGGAGAAAATGGAACAGATTGCCAATTTTGCGTTCCCACGGTTAAACTTGTTGTCACTTGTAAATTTAGATCTCCTGGACAGTTTTTATCCAGCGACATATAATCTGGAATGCCCATCATTGCAATCTTTTGATATAGTAAATTGTGGAAAGTTGGAGGTGTTAGCAAGAAAACAGTTAAACTCTCAAGAAGAAATTCGGGAACACGAATTTCAAACTGAAAAAGCACAAGCCCTCTTTTCAACTGAGAAGGTATAGATGAGACGACACCATTTGTTTATTTGTTAGTTTGTTATTTATTTATTTGTATATAAATGGTCACCTAACGATGAGGTAAAGCTCCTCTTCTTAAATCGCAGATGCTTCCCAATTTGGTGGACTTATCTCTAGGAAAGAAGGACATTATGCAGATATGGAGGGGAGAGTTTTCACTGCTCCGATTTGACAAACTAAAATTTCTTCAAGTTAGATCTTTTATGGATTTTACAGATACTTTTCCATATTACTTTCTTCAAAGAACACCTAATTTGGAAACTCTTTTTGTGGATGGTTGTTACTTCAAAGAGATATTCGCTAGTGAAAGACATGTAGATCAAGAAAGACAGGCTGGGAATTTTCCCCGGCTAAAATGTCTAAAATTATGGAGGTTGCTTTGGCTTGAACATGTATGTGAAGAAGGTTCCCAACTTGACCCAGTTCTTGAGAATCTGGAATCCTTAGAAGTATGGGGATGTCCTCGTTTGAAAATCATAGTGCCATCTTCAGCTTCTTTTAGAAATTTGACATCCTTGGAAGTATCCGAATGCAGAGGATTGACGTTTCTATTTTCATCCTCAACAGCCAAAAGTCTGGTAAAGCTCACAACATTGAGTATAAAATTCTGCTCTTCAATAAAGGAAATAGTAGAATCGAAGCAAAATGAAGCAATAGATGAGATTTCTTTTAGCAAATTGCAGACTTTAGAACTTTCTTATCTAAAGAATCTCAAAAACTACAGCTCAAATAAGTACCGCACCTTCAATTTCCCATCATTGGAATTAGTAACCGTGAGACAATGCCACGGTATGAGGACATTCTCCGAGGGTCCTTTAAGTACACCAAAGCTAAAAAATGTAAAGGTTGGAAAAGGACAAACAAAAGATGACTACCGTTGGAAGGGCAATCTTAATGCAACAATGCGTGAGGTGTTCCAAGAAATGGTATGTACATGTTCATTTAACATTCTATTTGCCAACCCATTAGATTTGACTCTTTTATTTTCATTTTTTATTCTTATTTAAAAATATGTATATATATAACATAATACTTTTAATTTCTAAATGTGTTACTACTATCAAACTGTTATTTTTTTTAATTATCATAACTTGTTGAAAATGTTAATTTATTTTTTTCAAATCTATAAAAATTATTATTTTAAGAATGATTATTAATTTATTTCAAGTTTCTATTTTATTTTAATTTGAATAATTACATATCATCACTAAATTAATTTAATAAATTTAAAATCATACATGCCTCTTAATAAGACACAATAATGCTATTTTTGATATTTATGTTAAGTTTTTAGGGTCTGGGTTAAGTTGTAGTTTTTTTTTTTTTTTTTTTTTTTTTTTTTAAATAAAATAAAATTCAGGAGAGGTATGTATAGGTTTAAAAACTAGAGAATTGTTCATATATTTTCAACATAATCCAGAAATGTTGGAGTAAGGTACTCTTTTATAAATACGTTATACTTGAGATTTTAAGCTATAATTGTAATTTTTATTGTTTATATCATTGAAACAGTTACAACAAAAAGAGGATTTGAGACTGTCTGCATTCCCTGAGCTAAGAGAAGTATGGGGTGGCCACATTGACCAACCTAATACTAATTTCTGGAATCTGAGATATTTGGTTGTCGAAAAATGTGATTTTTTGTCAAATGCAGTACTTCCGTCTCATTTACTACATCTTCTTATTAACTTGGTGGAGTTGGAAGTGAAAGACTGTGATCAAGTAGAAACAATATTTGAAATAAAGCTCCAAGAAGAAAGATCTAACAGAGCCACATGTTTAAAAAAAATGACTTTAAATAACCTTCCGAAATTGAAGACTGTTTGGAATAAAGATTCCCTAGGAATTTTCAGTTTCCAAAATTTGAAGAAGGTGGAGGTCGAAGATTGTGCAATGCTGAAATATCTCTTTCCACATTCTATGGCAAAAGATCTCCAGCAACTTGAAGAGATTACTGTTAAAAGTTGTGGGTTGGAAGTCATTGTTGCTGAGGATGTGAAAAGGGAAGAACGACCAAGTCTTGTTGCCTTTGAATTTCCAAAGTTAATCTCTTTATTTCTTGTGAATTTGCCATGGCTGAGAGGATTTTATCCAGGAAGACACTCTATAGAATGGCCAATGTTGAGAAAAGTTGTTGTTTATTTTTGCAATAGTTTGGAACTATTCGCCTCAGAACATGAAAGCAACAGAGGAACATTTCCTAAAAGCCAATTTGAAAGCATAATTGATGGTCAACAACCGCTTCTCTCAATTGAAAAGGTAAGCACCCTTTGTATATCTTGTTTCTTCATAAATTTTATACACAAGTCTAAAATTAACTATGATACAAATAACGAAATGACATACTAATTGATATTCATACACAATACATTTGAAATTTTGTCAGTCATATGGTATTTTGGCTAGTTTCTCTAATAAAATGAATTTCGAATAAAAGAAAAATCAAATAAACATATAAAGATAATAATGGAAATAAAAGCCAGATGTATTTCTACAATTTTTATTGTATGTGTGGTTGATATTACCAATTGACTGCTTTCTTTTCGGTCTTCGTTTAGGTTGTCCCTAAGTTGGAAGAATTGACAGTACGTGGCAAGGATATCACTAAACTATGGCACCAACAGTCTTCGTCTGACCTCCTTCACAACATAAAAATTCTTCATCTGAAAGATTTTTTTTTCATACCAATTTCCGTTTCCTTTCCTGGAAAGAATACCCAATCTCAAAACACTTTTAGTATGGTTCAGTTACTTTAAGGAGTTATTCCCCTCCGAAGAACTTCATAAGGATTGCACCTGGATACTTCAAAACTTGAGATCATTATTTTTGTATTGTGTAGTTAACCTTGAATTCATTTGGAACAGAGACTCTAAATTGCCCAATATCCTTGAAAATCTTGAAAACCTGCAACTCATAAAATGTTCATGTTTGAGAATAGCACCCTTCTCCGTATCTTTAAGAAATCTGATAAATTTGGATATATGTGAATGTCCTAGATTGATAAACTTGTGGACATTTTCTACAGCGAAAAGTTTAGTTCAACTCGAGAGCATGAGAATTATCAGATGTGAAAATATGGCAGAAATAGTGGCTAATGAGGTAAATATAGTAGGAACAGTTGATCATGAGAAGGTAACTGAAGCAGGAACAGTTGATCATGTGATTGCTTTCAAGCGATTGAAAATTTTGATGCTTGATACCTTACCAAGGCTCACAAGTTTTTGTAGAAGAAAGATTATGCCTTAAACTTCCCAGCCTTACAAACAGTAATTGTGGCTCATTGCCCCAATATGTCAATGTTTGCTACTGGACTCCTAAGCGCACCATTGTTGAAAGTTGTATTCTTAACAGAAGACCAGGTGAAATGGCGTTGGGACGGTGACCTGAATACCACAATAAAGATGTTGTACAAGAAGACGGAAGAAACAATAAAAGACAAAAAAAGAGCTGAAGAAAGAGTTGAAAAAGCTCAAACAGGAGAAGTACTAACAAGATATGAAGGACATAAAGGAGAAAAGGGTGGAGCGAAAAGAGAAGTAGAAGGAGAAAAGTGGGATGGGAGTATAAGGATGTGAAAAGTGAAGTAGAAAGAAAAGTAGAAGACATCCAAAGAGTAAGTGGAATTTTGTATTTTCCAACCTTCACCATTTTATATTATTATTGTCCTTGTTGCATTTATCTGATTTAGACAAACTAGAAGAGAAAGACAAAAATACCATGTTCCTTCGCCCATTACAAATTTTTCTGTTAAATGTCTATAGGTAAACGAAAAAGAAGATAAGGGAAAAAAAAGAGGAAGAGAAGGAGTAAAAGAAGATGAAACAGAAGAAGCAACAACAAAAGAAGAAGAGAAAGGGGAAGAGGGAGCAATGAAAAAAGCAGAGAAAGGAATGTGGATAGAAGAAAAGGGGGCAGAAGAGGATGGCAAAGAAGAAGAAGGAAAAGGTGAAGACATAAAAACTAAAGAAGAGGGAGAAAAGTGGGCAGAAGATTCCCAAGTAGATGATAATGGTGGTCACAAAGATAATGAGGGCGACCAAAACAGGAAGCCAGATTCTCCAAGTCACAATCTAGACAAGCCAAAATCACATAAGATGAAAGGAATAGTTCCCTCGACTTCAGAACCTTCTAAACTTGACAGAAATAAGAAGACAAAAGTTGTACCTTCATTATCAAGGTTGCCTTCTACTGCACCATCATCTGTAGGAGTGGACTTGAGTTTCACCTGGCAATCAAGTCAAGGTTACTTATTTTCCTTACCTTTTCTGTTGATCATGAGATTTTGACCTCTTTTTCTCTTCCTAATAATTATTTCTTTTTTTTGTTTCCCTTTCACTCACATTAAAAGCGAGTTCTACTTCTTCAAATATTGATGAGTTTACGAGCGCTACTGATGTTGCAGTTCCTGTGACATCAACCACTAAAGCTAAAGTAACAAATACTACTAATCTCTTTACTTTTTCAACTTCTACTATGGAAGTAGGTGTGCCCCAAAATTTATCTCATGAAACCACTAAAACTATCTCTTGCGGCGAGGTTGCTTCTTCTTCTTCAACCCATGCTTTTGTACCTTCTGCTTCTGTTGATAATACCAGTTCAGTGCTTACCCTGTGTTTTATTTATTTGCTTACACTAAAACGGTAATTATTTATTTATTACCGTTTAGTATATCTTCTTAATAACTTGGTGGGGTTGGAAGTGGAAGACTGCCATCAAGTTGAAACAATATTTGAAATAAAGCTCCAAGGAGTAAGATCTAAAAGAACCACACGTTTAGAAAAATTGACTTTAAAAAACCTTCAGAAATTGAAGACTATTTGGAATAAAGATCCCCAGGGAATTTTCAGTTTCCAAAATCTGAAGAAAGTTCAGGTGGTTGATTGTGCAATGTTGGAAAATCTCTTTCCACCATCTATTGCAAAAGGACTTGAGCAACTTGAAGACATTGTGGTAAGATCCTGTGGGTTGGAGTTCCTAGTTGCTCAGGATGCAAAGCCAGAAGAACAACCAAGTATTGTTGGCTTTGAATTTCCTAGGTTAATCTCTCTAACACTTTCAAGGTTGCCAAAGCTGAGAGGATGTTATCCAGGAAGACATTCTGTAGAATGGCCAATGTTGAGAAACCTTGTTGTTTTTCGTTGTGATAGTTTGGAAATATTCAGATCAGAAAATGAAAGCAGCAAAGAAACATTTCGAAACAGCCAGCTTGAAGACACAATTGATGGTCAACAACCACTTATCTCAATTGAAAAGGTAAGCACCTTCCACCATTGTTATGTATTTGTATTAAAGATTCTAAGTTGTGTTTAAAAGTTGTTTCTAAACACACTTTGTTTATCTTGTTTTTTCATTAATTAATCACAATAATGCCAATTATAACATGAGAACTTAGTAAAAACAGCAAGTTTAGATTACTATTATTTTTGTTTTCATTTATAGATTAAAAATTTATATTATTCATTTTCAGGTATATATGGTAGATATGTCATTATTATCTCATTATAATCCTAGCTGTAAGAAAAGCAACGAGAACCAGACCAATGTCCCAAGACCCAACGGTTTCTGGCCTTTGCTTTTGTCCTCCAATCATATTCTCTTGCTTTCAAATATATATATATTTTTGGCTCTATCCAAAAAAATTAGTTTTTGATATTCAGTTAAAAGGTTCTAGTTCCAATTCTTATGGTGCCCTTATGAGGCTATCAATTAGTTTTTAATTTTGAATAACCAGCATGCATAAATTTGAAATTTTATCAGCCATGTGGTGTTTTTGACAACTTTTCCTAATTAATTTTGAAAATAAAAGATGCTGAGTAAACAGATAAAAAGAATAATTGAAATAAAACCCAGACATATTTCTTTAATCATTATTGTATATATGTGGATATTAGAAATTAACTAACAGCTTTCGTTGGTGTTTCTTTCTAGGTTGTCCCTAACTTGAAAAAAATGGCAGTTAATGGAAAGGATATCACAAAATTGTGTCACGATCAATCTCGGCCTGACCTCTTTCGCAAAATAGAAATTCTTCATCTGCTATGCTTTTTTGAAGATCAGTCAATTTTGTTTCCATTTACTTTCTTGAAAAGAATACCCAATCTCAATACACTTATAGTAGGTTGGAGTGATTTTAAAGTGCTTTTCCCCTCCGAAGAACTTGACAAGGATTGCACCCTCACACTTCAAAAATTGAGATCGTTAACTCTGGAGAGTCTAGATAACTTTGAATGCATATGGGATGGAGACTCTACATTACCCAATATCCTTGAAAATCTTGAATACTTGCAACTTAGAAAATGTTCCAGTTTGATAAAATTAGCATTCTTTTCCATATCTTTAAGAAATCTGAAAAGTTTGGAGGTAAGTGATTGTAGAGGATTGATGAACTTAATGACATTTCCTATTGCAAAAAGTCTGATTAATCTTGAGACAATGAAAATTATCAATTGCGAAAGTATGGAAGAAATAGTGGCAAATGAGGAGGATGAAAAAGGAATAGTTAACCATGAGATTGTTTTTGAGAAATTGGAAACTTTGCAACTCGATAGCTTACCAAGGCTCACAAGTTTTTGCAGAGGAAGTAATTGTGCTTTAAATTTCCCAGCCCTGGAACTAGTAATAGTGACTCAATGCCCCGTGATGACAACTTTTTCTCCTGGAGTCATAAGGGCACCATTATTGAAAGTTATATACCAAATAGAGGGAGTGGACAAACGGTATTGGAATGCTGATCTGAATACAATAATAGATATGATTTTCAAAGAAACGGTATGTCTAGAACTATCGACTCGATCCCTTTTATATTACTATTAACTTTGCTGCATTTATTTGGTTTAGACCAATAAAGAAGAGAATGACAAATATACCTTGTTCCTTCCTTCATTACAGATTTTTTTGTTAATGTATATATATAGGTAAACAAAAAGAAAGATAAGGAAAAAAAAGGAGTAAGAGAAGGAGTACAAAAAGATGAAACAGAAGATGCAACAACTAAAGAAGAAGAGAAAGGGGAAGAGGGAGCAATGAAAAAAGCAGAGGAAGGAATGTGGACAGAAGAAAAGGGGGCAGAGGAGGATGGCAAAGAAGAAGAAGGAAAAGTGGATGACACAGAAACAAAAGAAGAAGGCAAAAAGTTGGCAGAAGAGACTCAAGTAGATGATAAAGGTGGTCACAAAGGTAATGAGGGCGACCAAAACAAGAAGCCAGATTCTCCAAGTCAAAACCTAGATGAGCTAAAATCAAATAAGAGGAAGGGAATGGTCCCCTCTACTTCAGAACCTTCTAAACTTGACAAAAATAAGGAGACAAAAATTATACCTTCTTTATCAAAGTTGCCTTCTACTGCACCATCATCAGTAGGAGTGGACTTGAGTTTCACCTGGCAACCAAGTCAAGGTCACTTATTTTCCTTACTTTTTTTGTTGATCATGAGATTTTAACCTCTCTTTCTCTTTCTCTTCCTAATAATTGTTAATTTTTTTTGTTTCCCTTTCACTCACATTAAAAGCGAGTTATACTTCTTCAAATACTGATGAATTCATCGGCGCAACTGACGTTGCGGGTCCTGTGACATCAACCACTGAAGCTAAAGCAACAAATACTACTGATCTTGTTACTCTTTCAACTTCTATTATGGAAGTAGGCGTGCCCCAAAATTTATCTCATGAAACTGCTAAAACCATCTCTTGCGGCGAAATTGCTTCTTCTTCTTCAACCCAAGCTTTTATACCTTATACTTCTGTAGATAACACCAGTCCAGTGCTTACACAAGGTATGTTTAATTTCGTTGCTATAGATCCTAAGTATTACTTTGTTTTACTTACAAAAAATTTCCTCACTTTTTCTTGTAAATGCCTTTGCTCCATCGACTTCAACAAATAAAATTGGAACTCATTTTAAGTTACAAGCCTCAAGATAATTACTTTTTTGTGGATACATTCATACTTGACTACTTTTGCAATTTTCCATATGAATTTGCATGTTTATTCTCAATTCTATGTCCTACTTCAAGTGCTCAGGTTACTCTGGCTCTTTCTACAGTTACTGCGGTGTTAACTCCAATTCCTACCATGCACACTGAGTCACCAACTCCTGCAGTTCAGCCTCAGTCCTCAGTGAATAGTCATCTTCTTCCAACCGGTTCATCAATCCAAATGGCTGCCACTATACCCTCCACTCCCATTACTGACATGGCTATGTTTCGAGGACTTGGTCTTTTGCACAAGAAATTCATCCCCTTACTTGAAGAGGCAATGTCCAAGCACCCTGAACTATGGACAAGGAGGCCACAAGAGTATAGTAATGAATTTTCTCTTTGGGGATTTCATGCTTTGGGGAGAGTTCTAGAATTTCTACGGACAGTTAGGATTAGGGATATAACCTCTGAAAGGAAGAGAGAATTTTCCAGGTTATGGTTGGAATTAGGAGCTTTTGGCTTTGACCTTACTTGGCTGGAACCTTCTTACCGTAAGGTTATGACTTGTTCTGTTGATGAGCCCAAAATAAAACGCTTTGAGGAATTGAAAGGGGAAGTGATATCTCTAGCTAAAGATCTGAGAGAGAAAGTAGTTGTGGTGGAGGACAAGTTGGTGAAAGTCATGACAGAATTAACAAAAGATCTGAGAGAGAAAGTAGTTGTGGTGGAGGACAAGTTGGTGAAAGTCATGACAGAATTAACAGAGGCGTCAAAAAACTTGACTAATCCAGATTATGTAATTGATTTTTAGTTTTGTTTAAATTACGCCTTTTATTTTATTAAAGATAAAGATGTTGTACTGAACTATATGTAACCAGATTTTATTGTGACAAAATCTAGCCTTAATTGGAGAATAAGGGTATTAATTTTCCCACACCAATTTCATGCAAGTCAAATTCACACAGTTCTTCATCAAAGTTGGTCATTGATTTTAATCTGGTTCAAGTGTCTCTGACCATTCATATACAAATTTTTCCATGGTGCTGTGCAATTGAAAATTAAAGTGATTTAATTTGTAAACACGTTAATCAAAGATAAAGCACACATTAATTTTTAAATAATATTCCTATTTGAATCTAATAAAAAATAATACTAAAATATAAAATATAAAATATAAAAGCTGGAATTGGAACTGATGTGTTGTCTTGACATCTAAATTATATTATGATATGTGCAGGTTCTTGACACAGGAGAGAAGATTGAGCTTTTGGTGGATAAAACATAGAACCTTCACTCCCAGGTGAGTCAGATGCAGGTTTATCATTTTATTTATTTGGTCGACTCATATTGAGACCCTTGAACTGCTAAAGAAGTTACTGTGTATATTACTAATGTGTTTTATGGAATTTGATATTACTTCCACAGAAGCAATAAAGATCAGAAAATGTGTTTAAATGATTAATTGTGAATAATATCAAATTATCCAAATTAGCTTAGCAGCTTTGACAATCCAAACCATGCATGCCTCTCATGTGAATGCTAGAGTAATGTTTCTGCTGCATCTCCTAACATCTATCTACTTTTACTTATCTATTAAATCTATTATCTTTCTTTAATTCTTTATTTTTATCTTCTTTCTTCAATCTTCGTCTTCACCTTCAAATCTTTAAAAGAGTCAAGTTTACATTCTGTAATGGTTCCTCACTGTGCTCCTCCCTGTTCATTTGGAGAAATTGTTCACGTACTGCTGCTCACCTCATTTTTTCTGTTCATTGCTTACCTTAAGTGTCTGTGGAGCAGCTGATTTTGGGGAAGCTTTTCTTAAAGGAGGACAACCAGATTTTCAGGGATTGATTTTGGGCAAACTTTTCTTAAAGGGGAGAACCAGATTTTTAGGGATTTTAGGGAAGGAGTTGATTGTCAGATTGATTTCCCTTGATTTGGGGAGGACTGGCAACTTCAGCTCATCTTCTCATCTTCTCATCTAATTCCTCCCAATTCCCTTTTTTTCTTTTCTTTTTTTCCTTGAAGACGTACTGCATCAGAAACGAAGATGCTCCTCTAGTTCTACTCACGGATCTTCATCTCGTTGTGCTTCTATTAGCTTCTAAGGTTCGCCGGTCGGATTTGAACGTGAGGTGCTGGTCACTTAAAATCTTGGTGCCATTTCATTGATTTATTAATAGATTTGATTTTAGAGTAGAGTAATCATAGATTTGCAGGACTCACAAGGTGGCTGTGAAGGGAGAAAAGGCTGATTCATTGCAGGTTTTGGAAAGGGTAAAACCGAAAAGCCATAGACAGGTGGAGCTTCTCTTTGTGATCCGAAAGCCATCGGTGCTGAAGGAGAAAAAGCCAGTGGAGGGAGAGAAACCCAAGCCAGATGAGCAAAATGAAGAGGTTTTTTTTTCTAAATCCCCTGTTTATCTTCCATCCATTTTCTATTTCTTAATGAAAGAGCCATTTTTTTCATTATGGGTTATTGCCTTAGATCAAATTTCTGGATTTTTTAAAATTTGTTTCTTACCCTTCAGCCTCAGATTGTCATGGTTCTGAATGTTCACGTGCATTTGGAAGCTTCTGCCCAGAAAATCAAGAAAAGCATACTGAGAATGAAAGTTTGAAAAATTAAAAATTAAAAAAGAAAAAACAGATTCTTATTTCTATTTGAGGTCTTAGATCAGAACTATACCTCCTGTGATGGAATGATTCAACTGCAAAATCGCTACTATAGGTAAATTCTGGTTGATTAATGTTTATACATTGATTTTTTTATATGAATCATTGTGCTACTTGAGCTGGGACGCTACCTACTGTGAATATAACATTTTTGCTTATCTTTTATGATATATCTATGCGTTGTTTGCCTTCTGAGAAAATTGAGGGAAAGTATATATGCATTGTAGCTTTATTTGAAAATTGAGGAAATGGATAATGTATATTTATCTCAAAAGCCTCCTGTTAATATTTGTTTTGCATTCTTTTCTGTGCTTGGTAGATATGAGAATCCAAAATAGCTAGTTTTTGTGAAAATAAGATGAAAACTTATGACAGATTTTTGTTTTTAATCTTATATATTTTCTTACTTAGTGTGTATATACTTCAAAAGTCTGGCCTAGGCCCAAGCCTGAACATACCATATGTTTTAACGTTGTGCAGTAGATGGACAACGAAATCACAAAAACTCACCTGAGCACTACCATAAATTTCTCTTAGGAAGTAGCCAACTTGCATAATGGCAGCCTAGCTTATTACTCTAAGTTATAGTCAAATTTAATATTTTATTACTCTTGAAACATTCATGGGTCAACATTAAAGGCTAATGTGACTGTAACTTATCTCTTAATTGTAGATGAATGAGTGAAAAGGAAAAATATGCCTTACTTCGTTTCTTTCTCTTCATGATTAAATTGCGTTGTATGTAATTACTTTTTTTTTTGTTAATTGTTTCTTGAATTGTGTTCACATAAATGCTTGCAAAAATATTTGCTACTTTAGTATTTGTGCTTAAAATGATAATATCAAATGTTTATGTTGCAGACCATGGCATGTGGAATCATGAAATACATTTTGGCAATATAAAAATCTAATGTCCGTTATTTTGTAAGGTTCTTACGATAATTTATAATTGCTCATCCTATTATTTAAGCCCTTTAAAATTGATCTTTTCAACTTATTTTCCGAGCACTTTAGAGTGTTTATATGTTTTTGTGGTTTTCTTTTTGCAGATAACTTTTCAATTATTGAGTTTCAACATTGACTTCAAATTGTGTTTGCATCAATACCTTTTTTTTACCTCATTAGATTTGATCTTTTAAAATGGAAAAAAACACCTCTTCAGCTAAATGTTTTATGACACATTAAAGCCTTTTGCGTCCTGTTTATGTCCTTGTTCAAACTTAATAACCTCATCTATTGGTTGGTGTTTACTGTTTATGACCTCAAATTCTTGATCTCCGCCCTGCAACTGCATAATGTTTTCACTCTTCTTCCTTCTTTCATGTTTTCTTTTCCTTTATTGGACGGGTGCGGGTGGGTGGGTTGAATCTGCTGAATACAGAAGCCAAATCCTTTCTTTCTTTGTTGGTGGTGGAGACAGGGGCTTAAGTGGATTTCAAGTAGTTTGTAATCCCTCCGTCATTGGTCTTAGGATATCTGGAATTGGAACTGATATGTTGTCTTGACAACTAATTTATATTATGATATGTGCAGGTTCTTGACAGAGGGGAGAAGATTGAGCTTTTGGTGGATAAAACAGAGAACCTTCACTCTCAGGTGAGTCAGATGCAGGTTTATCATTTTATTTATTTGGTCGACTCGTATTGAGACCCTTGAACTGCTAAAGAAGTTACTGTGTACATTTTAATGTGATTTATGGAACTTGATATTACTTCCACAGAAGCAATAAAGATCAGAAAATGTGTTTAAATTGATTGATTGTGAAAAAAACCAAAGGATCATAAAACGTGCAAGTCTATATTGTGAGAGACAAACGTAGCAACAGCTAGTTTAGTCATGTTTTCGAAACACAAATTGGATTTTTGGTATAATGTTTTTATTGGTTCCTTTCATCTAGAGCTGGCTTCCATCTTGGGCTGGTTTGTACTTTGTTATCTTTATCCGTTGGGCGAGATTATGTTTTAGCTTGCACTGGCTTTCTGGCATTGCAGGCGCAAGACTTCAGACAACAGGGAACGAAGATTAGGAGAAAGATGTGGTTTCAGAACATGAAGATAAAGCTGATCGTTCTGGGTATCATCATTCCCTTGATCCTCATCATTGTTCTGTCAGTCTGCCATGGTTTAATGTGTTGACAAATCTTCTCAGCACATTTATAGTTGTCACATTTCATTCCTACAAATTCAATGGCCTATATTGTAAGACATGCTTGTATAGTTTGTACGTATTCCTGATTATTTTGAGACTTAGTCTTTGACTGCACGCTGCTAAGTTTTCCCTTTTGCCTGTTAAAAGTTATTCTTTTATTTATACAGATTGATATTTTCAATTGCCAGGGTCCATACAAAATATTGATTGGCTCTTTATGACTATATTGGAGATAAATTTAAGTATTCACGTATAATTATAATTCTTCAATCTTTAATTTTGGTCTTGGACTTTAGTGTGGTGAGGTTTTTCTAGATATAATGTTGTAATGATATGGGACAATGTTAGTGTGGGTTGTTTACTTTTATATTTTTTCAATAAATTTTTTTTATATATTATATATATATATATTTATATGCATATACTACTATTACTGTTGAGTGAGGCCACGATGAAGGACAACACATAACAATCTAAAATGATTGAGGGTGGTGACCATTAAAAAATGCATGCCTCTCCTTCGAGTTTGGTAAACCAATTTCATGGCCCAATTTCTCACTTTTATTTGTAATTTATTTTTTTGGTACGTAGGAGTAGGAGGACTATGAGCTACATAGTGAGAAATTTTAAATTATTTGTTGACATGGACAAAATAAAGGAAAATTGATGAAATAATTTTAATATTGGACCTTAGACAAATTCTTTCAAATCTGATCAATTCGAATCTCTTTAGAAATATAATATTTTGTCTCATGGTAACATGTTCCAGTTCCTTTACGTAACTGTCAATATTGATTAGTCATACACTTTGCATGTTTGTAGTGATTCTCATGGAATCATCAAATGATACAAGCTTGGAATATCGCACTAGGGTAAATTTTTTACCCCTTCTATCCCTTACCAAGACTACATAATATATATATTTGTAAATTTTGGTTAGTACCAAGTATATAAGAAATAAACAATAAGCAACGTTTGATTTGTTTGGGGTAGTTAGCTCGCTCATTTTCGATAAATTCCTTATCTATAGTAAAAGTGGAATTGAATTTCAAATTCTTGAGACCATCATAAATGATCATAGTTAGAGGAATTAGTTGTAAATTATCCAAGTTCAATTTGTATAGTGTATATAAGGTAGTTATTCCTGTCCAAGAGTACAAATTAGCCTGTCTCGTTAATGACAATTTGAGAAAGTTGGGTTGATTATAAACGCTTAACAAAATGAAGGGACAATTGTTTTTTATCCTAAAAATTAACACGTAATTTATAATACTTCAATAAACTGTTAAATTAAACATATAATTTTCTTATGTAAAATATATTTGGCTATAATAACCTCAATCATTCAAATTACTCATTAACTTTAACAACTCAAACAACACATGCATATCTTTCTTAATTCATCGGAATCCCTAATACTTGCTTGAAGAGGGGAAGAACACGCTTTTAGCAATGAAGTATTACAATCTTTTGTGGTAGCAAATATAATTGCTCCTCATTTGGACACAGATTTGGAGGTGGTCAATACATTGAAAATATTTTTTAAAAATTGTGCCTTCTTATGAAACTCAAATATAATGAAACTCAAATTGATTTTCAATTGGTCTGTATTAGGAATATAATATTGTTATGTTGTGTAGTCCCATATTGTTTAAATGTGGAAGTCTATGTTTTATTATTTACTATAAATAAAACTTATGGGTGTAGGCTTTGAGATATCAATCAAGGCCACAATCCTTTCCTTATTCTATTTTATTTAACATGGTATCAGAGCAGGTTTAAAACCCAACCCCGATCTTGGTCCTATTTCCAAAAAAACCCTAATCTTCTCTTTCTTTTATCTAGTCGCCACATGAAGAAAAAGAAGAAAAAAAAAAAAAAAAGGGCTTTGCCTCCAGCTATCATTAAACCTAGTTGTTTCTTCCATTCACGCCTCATTCCAGCGTGTCTCTCTATTGTTGCTGCGTTTCATTCCAGCATGTCTCTCTACTGCTGCGTTTCATTCCAGCGTGTCTCTCTATTGCTACATTTCATTCCAGCAATACGATTATTATTCATCGGGGTACTGTTCATCGGTATGTCTACCTCTGAAAAAATTGAAATCGCCAATTCACTTGAAGTTTCACCATCTAAAGACGGTTCATCCCCTTTTCTTTTCAAGCCTATTTAGGGTTTGAAGGCTCAAAGAGTTTGACAGCTCAATAGTATCTTCATGAACTTCCCGTTATGTCTCTTTCCAGCGGTGCTCCTTTTATTTTTCCGGAAAATCCTGTTGTGTGTTTTTCCAACGGTGCTCTTTTTATTTTTCTGGCAAATTCGGTTGTGTCTCTTTCCAGCCAACACGAGTACTATTCATGGGTACCAGTATGTTCATCAAGCGGATTGAAACTTCACCTAGATTGTTGTAAGTAAATGGCAATGCTGAGATTGGTAATTGGGTTTTATTTGTACAAGATTGAACATTATATGCTCCATCTTGAGGGGGAGTATTAGGAATATAATATTATTATGTTGTGTAGTCCTACATTGTTTAAATGTGGAAGTCTATGTTTTATTATTTACTATAAATAAAGCTTATGGGTGTAGGCTTTGAGATATCAATCAAGGTCACAATCCTTTCCTTATTCTATTTTATTTAACAGTCTGGTAATATCATATATATTTATTTTCCCCTTTTGTTTTACTTGATTTTCATTGACAATTAAGAAAATTATGAATATGAAAGTTTGGCCTTTTATATCATTACCTATAATTGATTTCGTCCTTAATTTGATATTTTTATTTTGGGGGAAATTAGCAGAAAATAAGTTCAATGATGAGAACTAGTAGAGGAAGAAAGATAAAAGCTATATGGCAATTTTTATAAGTTAGTTTTGACTAACTTAAAAAAATTTGATTGCATTCGCACATACAAATAAGGTAACTTATCCTTAAAATTTTATTATTATTACATTTATTTTTCTTAGGCTCAAATTTTATTTTTAATAATAGTTATCTATTTACTTAAGTCAATTTATGTAAATAAAAATATTCCTACTTAAATTTAATAAAAAAAGTAATATTTAAAATATAAAATTTGTAATTCCACTCAAATATATATATATATATATATTTAAAATGGCTTTAGATGAACTCTTTTATTTATTTATTTAAATTTTCTTGTAAAGTCACATTTTGGTTGAAATAAAAAAATTATTATAAATTATAAAAAAAATTTTAATAGAAAAATTAATTAATTAATAGGGAATAATCTTTATTTTTGGTAAGTAAAGAATAATTTTTGTTTTTTGTAAGTAAAAGACAATCTTAACACCAAGAGTTTAGCTCAAGTTGTTAGTACATATTCTCTTACCACCAGTGCTGAGCTCGAGCTTTCCCAATGCACCCAAAAAAAAAAAGTAATCTTTTCCACAATATGTAGTGATAAGTTTATTGTAATTTAACGCTCAAACGGATTTATACCATATATATATATACCAAATTAACACACATTAGACTTATCAATCTAATTTATTCATTTACGTATCAAACACACATTTGACTTATAGTAAATCTGACTTTTGTAATCTATATACCAAATGGGTTTTAAAATCGAAAAACGGAACCAAAATAACCAAATTTGATAGATTTTTTATATTTACTTTTATTTGATTTAAAAAATTTAAAAACTACATTTGTGATTCAGATTGCGATTTTTTTTATTTAAGAAAGATGTATAATTAAGAAATAATGGGAACTTAATTAATCATTTTTAGAAATTTTTATTTTTACATTACTTCTCATATTCCACTCCTTGAAACACATTTCCGAGTCTCTCGACGATTATCTATGTTTGGTTTCTAGATGCTCTTCCATTCTTCTGTTGCAAGCTTACATTGAAACGTATCCAACAACGACAACTAAAGTCTTATGGAGGAATTGTTCAAAGAACAAAGCTAACTAACTTCACTTTTCTTTGTAATTCTTAATGTTTGAATCGAAAGAAGTAAATAATAGAAATTTTCTTTTCTTGAGAACTGAGATAGACATCTCATTTAGAAAGGAATAGAATTGTCCTTTTCTTGAGAACTGAGATAGACATCTCATTTAGAAAGGAATCCATTTTTCTACTATATGCTCAAAGTATTGCTCAAGAAAGAAATAAATTTTTGGTCTTCTTCTTCTTCTTCTATATATATGTGTGGCATTAATTAGATTATTAACTTCATTTAAGTTTATCATTTCTACATTCCTTTCTATATATATTGTCAATTGATTTGCATCGTTCATTATACTTCTTGAATCCCAGCCACATTTGTACGACCACCCATCATTGTACAGGTACTTAATTTCTTTTATTTTTCCTTCTATTCTTTTCCGACTTTTGTTTATTCAATATTTACCTTGCTGATATTGTTGCACTTGGGTCATCCTCTTCATGTGGACGAGTTAGATTTGTTCTTTATTATAAATATCGATGAAATTTTAGTTTAATTGTTAAATTACGAGGATACACTTAAGTGTTGTCTCTAAATCTTTTTTTCATTTTGTATTCACATTAAGTAATAAATATATTATTATTATTGTTTTAAAATGAATTTATTTATATTATATATAAAAGTAGTTCAATGACATAAATTTTAGATTTTTTAAATATTCTTATTAGTTTTTAGATTATATTTAGTTGTTATTTTACCTCAAATAGACTATTATTATTACTTTTTATATTTTTTCTAATTCTTTCCGATTTTACTATCAATATGATTGTAATTGTTTTAAAAATATTCGTTTTGTTTTTAGTAATTCTTCTCAGTATTAATAAATCTTTAATTTTTAATAATTATGTTAAAAATGAAATTTTCAATTTTTTTTTGTTTGATAAGTTTCTAATAATCAAAATTTTTTGAGTTCTTCTCAAATTTATGAATTAATTTTTTAGAAAACTATGAATTAAAATAAATATTAAAAGTATAATTTTTATGATTATAATTTTTTATTTTAAATTTTAACTTATATGAAAATTATAATTTTTCAATAATTAGATGTCAATAGTAGTTAAGATTGAGTTTATCAATTTTTCTTTTAATTTTGTTTAGTAAGTTCCTAATAATAATTTTTTTAATTTCTCTCAATTTTAAGAAATACAATTTTTTAAAAATTACTCTGAATTAACAAAAATATTATGAGTATAGTTTTCATGATTATAATATTATTGTTTTAACTTTTAATTCATATTTAAAAAAAATATATGTTTTCGATAAATATATGTCAATAGTAGTTAAAATTGAATTTCTAAATTTTTTGGTTTAATAAGTTTCTAATAAGTATAATATTTTTTAGTTCACTCTAAGAAGATGTGTTATCATAGTCCACGTACTAGAGATAGCAAAAAGAAGATCTCTGATAACTATTATCTGAGATTGTGAATCAGCTTTCAAAAACCGTTACTTGCAGTCTCAAATACCTCATAATTTAATCCTTCACCCTGTTGTTGATGTTATAATTACGATCGTTGATAGTTGAATTTTTTGGTGCCAAATAATGCTAAATTATTAGAGACTGCTTTGGTGTTATCAATGACAGCATTTGCAGGCTCTAATAATTTTGTTTTCATATTTATCGAATACTATTTTTAATGTTATAGGAGACCACTATTGCAATCTTAGATGATTAACCAAATAAAAAGCCTTAACATTCCTTGTTCTTTCTCAGGCATCTCTCACTCTGTGGTTGCTGTCCTTGCACAATTGAGTTGTTGTCCTCTACCACCTTGAAGTCCACTCTAACCATCGTGAAAAAGTTGTGACGGCTGCCGTCTGTTCCTTGGTCTCGTCCTCGCCTCCCATCTATATCCATTTTGTTGCTCGCATTTCACGAAGATTTTGAGGTTAGTTTTTTGATCTTGTATTATGGTTTTGATTGTTGACCTTGAATCTGTTATGATTTTGATTGTTGACCTTGAACCTGTTAATACTGATATGATTTTAACTGTTTTATAACTATTGATTTTACTTCGAATAGATTATTTATTATTATTATCTTTTTTTTCTGCATTTTAATTTCAATATGGTTGTAATGGTTTAGAACTATTCATTTCCTTTTAACTAATTTTTCTCAATATTAAATTTTTTTTTTGTTTAATAAATTTATAATAATTACATTCTTCTCAAATTTATGAATTAATTTTTTTTGAAAAAAAATATGAAGAACTAAAATAAATATTAAGAGTATAGTTTTCATTATTATATTTGTTGTTTTAACTTTGAATTTATAAAAATTTTATAATTTTTCTTATGTTAATAATAGAAAAAATTATAATATGATTGTTTTAACTTTTAATTAAAAAAAAAATCTTCAATAATTATATTTTAGTAGTAATTAAGATTGAATTTCTCATTTTGTTTTGTTTAATAAGTTCCTAATAATTGTAATATTTTTTATTTCTTCTTAAATTGATGAATTTAATTTTTTTTTGTTAAATTTTTCCCTTTGTTCATGAATTTAAAAATGATTTAGTGGAATAAATTTTATTTTCTTAAATAGCTTATAAGTTTTTATTATTACATAAATACTTTTTAGTTGTTATTTTATTTCAAATTGATTACTATCCTCATCACACACATTTGTGTGTTGAGAGACTTTTTATTCTTTTATTTTACATATTTTAGGTAACTACACATCAGTTGTTTTAATTACAAAGTAATTGTTTGAAAATGTTATTGTCAGTGAATGAGTTTCAACTTGCTTAAACTTTTAAAATAAAATAGTTAGATTTGTTTTATTATAGATTTTTTCTCTCTTTACTAATTTTTCTACATTTTAATATTATTAAGATTGCAATTGTTTTATGACTATTGATTTTTCTTTTGCCTTAATTCTTATCAATATTAATAAATATATAATTTTTATCTAATAAGTTAAAAATCATTATAATATTATAAGTTAAATTTTAAAATTAGTATAAACTAAAAGAAAAATTAAGGTTTTAGTTTTTATTATTATAATATTATTGTGTTAATATTATAATGACATAATTTTTTTATTTTCTTTAATATCCTTACTAGTTTTTATTATTATATAATTACATTTAGTTGTTATTTTATTTAAAATAGACTATTGTTATTATTATTATTATTATTTTTCTAAATCTTCTCTATTTTCATATCAATATGATTATAATTGTTTCAGAATTATTGATTTTTTTTTTTACTAATTCTTCTCAGCATTAATAAATCTATAATTTTCAATAATTACATGTCAATAGCAATTAAAATAAAATTTTTCACAAACTTTTTTTTTAATAAGTTCCTAATTATCATAATTTTTTTTTAGTTTTTCTCAAATTTATGAATTATTATTATTTTTAAATACTATGAGTTAAAATAAATATTAAGAGTATAGTTTTCATGATTATAATTTTTTGTTTTAATTTTTAATTTATAAAAAAAGTTATAATTTTTTAATAATTATATCTCAATAGCAGTTAAGATTGAATTTCTCAATTTTTATTTGTTTAATAAGTTTCTAATAATTATAATATTTTTTTGTTCTTCTCAAATTTATGAATTAAATATTTTTTTATAAAAAATATTATAAATTAAAGAAAATTAACAGTACAGTTTTCATGGTTATAATATTGTTGTTTTAACTCTTAATTTTTCTTTTATCTAAAGAGTTTTAAAAATATATATAAATTTATGAATTTATGAATTTAATTTGTCAGCTTTATCTATTTGCTTATCTATATCTAGACCATACAAAAAAGATGATTAATTGGATGAAATTTTTGATTTTCTTAAATACTTTTATAAGTTTTTATTATTATTTAGTTATATTTAATTTTTATTTTGCTTTAAATAGACTATTTATTTATTATTTTTTTCCAAATTCTTATCTATTTTACTGTTAATAGGATTGTAATTGTTTTAAAGCTTTTGATTTCTTATTAACTAATTCTTCCAAATATTAATAAATCTATAATTTTATAATAATTATATATCAATACTAATTAAATTTTTTTAAATCTTTTATTTAATAAGTTCCTAACAATCATAATTTTTAAACTATTCTCAAATTTATGAGTTAAAAGAAATATTAAGAGTATAGTTTTCATAATTATAATATGACAATTTTATCTTTTAATTCATAAAAGAAAAAAATCAATAATTATATATCAAGAATAGTTAAGATCGAATTTCTTAAATTTTTTCTTTTATTCTATTTGTTAATGAATATAAAAATGGATTAGTGGAATAAATTTATTTTCTTATATAGCTTATGAGTTTTTACTATTACATAAATGTTTTTTAGTTGTTATTCTACTTCAAATACACTACTTATTTATTTATTTTTTTAATATTTTACTTTTTTCCTAATTTTTCTCCATTTTAATATTAATAGGATTGTAATTATTTCATGACTATTGATTTTTTTTTAATTCTTTTCAATATTAATAAATCTATAATTTGCAAAGAACTATATATCAATAGTAATTAATACTAAATTTTTTAATTTTTAATTTAATAAGTTACAAATAATTATAATATTATAAATTAAATTTTAGAAAAATGCTATAAATTAAAGGAAAAATTAAGGGTATAGTTTATATGCTTATAATATTATTGTGTTAATTCTTCTTCCATCTGTAGAATTTTTTTTATTCAATTTATCTACTTGTTTAATATCATTAACATGAAATATTATTTTTATTAATTATAATTTCTTGATTATGTACATCAATTATTGATAAACATAATTGAGATTTATAAAGTGTATCCATTTTGTCGTGCCAATTTTTAAAATATAATAGATAAGAATATGATCATAATAGAGATTTGATGTTAATCAACTAATTAATTTATATTACATATAATGGTAGCTTAATTAATATCAGAAAATTTTTGTTTAGGAGTTTTTATTTCAATTGATGAAAACGGAGGTATTGTAATAAAAAAGGTCCAAATTTCGAGTACCACTACCTCTGTGTAATCAATTTCTTCGTTAGTTAGTTATATTTTTTTTCCTTTAATTTGTTGGTTTAAATTTTGATGTTCTTAATATAAGAACATCATATTTTCTTATTTTGTTATATCTTTTATACATGAAAAAATTGAAGTAAATTATGATATGAGGACTTTAAACTGTAATCCAGTTCCAAAGAGTTGCTTAAGGTTGGACTTTGATTTCATCATCATGTGTTCCTTGTCAATACCCAATTACCCATTTGTTGTCTTCATCTTAACTTGGTTTTTTTTGGTTGTATTATTTTTAAGGGAGAAAAAGATACATGGAGATTGTAATTGCAATTGCTGGAAAAATTGCAGAGTATGCAGTGGAGCCAATTGGACGGCGATTGGGTTATGTGTGCTGCTACAGGTGCAATGTCAAGGAACTTGGTGATGAGATTAACAAACTCCAGGCTGCAAGAAAGACTTTGCAGCACAGGGTTGAAGAAGAAAGAAGAAAAGGACTTGAAATTGAAAGTTTTGTTCAGCCATGGCTGGATAGAGTTGATGAGATCAAATGCGAGGTAGAGGAATTTCAGCAAGACACACGTCATACCAACGCTGTGTGTGCCAAATGGTGGTGTCCCACTCCCAACTTATGGGTGCGGCATCAATTGAGTAGGAGTGCGAAAAAGATGGCTAAAGATGTTGTTGAACTCAAAGAAAAAGAGCCCCCAATTGAAAGAGTTGCTTATCGCCCTGCTCTACAAGGTTTAGCCTCCACTTCAGCTGCAGCTTCAAGAGGTTTCACAACCTTTAAGTCAAGGATGTCAATTGTGGAGTTGATCATGGAGGCTCTGATGGACCCTTCTGTTAACATGATTGGGGTTTATGGGTTAGGTGGTGTGGGTAAAACCGCTCTGGTCAAAGAAATAGCCGTAAAAGCTAAGGAAGCCAACGTCTTTGATGTTGTAGTCATGGCAGTTGTAACCCAAACTCCAGACCTGAAGCGAATTCAAAGTGAAATAGCTGATTTATTAGGCTTGAAATTTGATGAGGAAAGTGTGCTTGGAAGAGCAAGTCGCTTGCGTGAAAGGATAAATAAAGAGAAAAAGATACTTGTTATATTGGATGATATTTGGGGAAGGATCGATTTGGAAGAAGTAGGAATTCCTTTCCAAGAGGACTATAAAAGAAGAGAAAAGGATTTGGAGCAAGTAGAACTTCCGTTTGGAGGGAAACATATAAGACGAGAAAAGGATTTGGAGCAAGTAGAACTTCCTTTTGGAGGGAAGCATAAGAAAAGAGAAAAGGATTTGGGGGAAGTAGAACTGCCTTTAGGAGGGGAACATAAAAGACGGGAAAACTATAGTAGTTGCAAGATATTGCTTACCTCCAGAAATAAGGAAGTATTGTCTCGTGACATGGGTACGCAAAAGGATTTTCAGATACAACTCTTAACCGAAGCAGAGACGTGGAGCTTATTTCAAGCAATGGTTGGAGATGTTGACATTGTCAATGATACTGTCGTGCACCCAATAGCAATTGAAGTGGCAAAAAAATGTGCAGGTCTGCCTGTTTCAATTGTTACAGTAGCAAGGGCATTAAAAAACAATAACTTACCTGCTTGGAAAGATGCCTTGAATCAGCTTACAAGGTTCGAGAATGAAGGAATGATTGCCAGAGTCTACTCAGCTTTGGAGTTGAGTTACAATCAACTCGAAAGTGATGAAGTCAGGAATTTTGTTTTGCTTTGTGGTATTCTTGGAGAAATTTCATTCATAGACGACTTGTTGAAGTATAGTATGGGTTTGGGCATAATCAAATACAGAGATAATGTGGAAGGTGCAAGAAACAGAATGTATACTTTGATTAGCACCCTCAAAGCATCTTGTTTATTGCTAGGAGACGACTCAAGTGAAAAGGTCCAAATGCATACCATTGTTCGTGAGGTAGCTATCTCCATCGCCAATAGAAAACACAACGCGTTTATTGTAAAATTTGGAGATGAGCTAAAAGAATGGCCACCAAAGGATTCTCTTAGAAGATGCACCCAGATCGTCTTGCCATATTGTGAAATCCAAGAGCTCCCAGGTAGGTTAGAAACTCCTCAGCTTCAATTTTTCATTTTGGTCAATAAGAATTCTTCTTTGAGTATACCAGATTCATTTTTTGAGGGCATGGGAGAACTCAAAGTCTTAGACTTAACTGGCATGCATATTACTTCACTACCTATGTCCTTCCGTTTCCTTACAAGCCTTCGGACATTGTGTTTAGATTATTGTGTTTTGGAGAACATGGCTCTAATAGTAGCCTTGAAAAATTTGGAAATTCTTAGTCTCAGAAATTCTGTGATGAAACAACTGCCAAGTGAAATACAACAATTAACTCGTCTACGGATGCTAGATCTAACTGGTTCTGAAATCGAGATGATTCCACAATTTATTATATCAAGCTTGACAAAATTAGAAGAGTTGTACACTGGTAACACTTCCATCAAGTGGGAAGCTGAAGGACCAAATGAGCAGAGAAACGCAAGTTTTACAGAACTAGGAAACTGCCCTCGTCTGACTGCCCTTGAGATACATATTAAAGAGGCTCCATCAATGGACTTCTTCAAGAAGTTAGAGAGGTTCAAAATATTGATTGGAGACGTCTGGGAATGGACTGTCATGTCCAATATCTCAAAAACATTGAAACTAAAACTCAAAACTAGAATAATTCATTTGGAGCATGGGATCAACATGTTGCTCAAAAGAGTTGAGGATTTGTACCTCGATGAAATGAATGGTGGTTCAAATATTATTCCAGATCTAAATGGGGAAGGATTTCCAAATTTAAAGCATGTTCTTGTCCAAAACAATGCAGAAATTAAATACATCATCGGTGGGATCCTCCATCCTTATGTTAGCTTCCCCAAGTTGGAGTCAATGGTTCTCAACAACCTCGGTAACTTGGAAGCAATCTGCAACAAACAACTCATGGTCAATTCCTTTGGTAATTTGAGAACCATGAAGGTCAGAAATTGCAATAACATGAAGAATCTATTCACTTTTACAAGTGGCTTTTTTCAATTGCTTTTTGAACTAGAAGTTTCTGAATGCGAGTCTCTAGAGGAAATACTGGTTATAGGAAGAGAGGAGACTATAAGCCATAATGAAGGGTGCAATAGGGTTGAATTTCCTCATCTACATTCATTGATCCTACAAGATTTGCCAAAACTAAATGGTTTTGGTGTTCAGAAGTGCGAAAATGAGATAATGTCTTCCAGAACTCAATCGAGCCAGAAAAGATCAACATCTGCAGTACTTGTGCCACTTTTTGATGAAAAGGTATGTTCATAACACATTTTTATTTAAAAACAAAAAAACAAAAAAATAATAACAAAATTTGTTCGTTCACTTTGGTTGAAGTTAGATAAACCTTATATGATAAAATATTTACTTTTCCAATAAAAAGATAATTAATTTACCAACTAGTTCTGATCATTGTTGTTATGATCTTGAAACGATTATTGCATTAACAGGTTGCGTTTCCCAAATTAGTGACGTTGAAGCTGTCCAAAATACGATTCAATAATCTTTGGCATGACCAACTTTCAGCAAGTTATTCCACTGAAAGTTTGACAACCTTGATAGTGGAAGGTTGTGATAGTATAAAGCATCTATTTACATCCTCTACTGCAACATGTCTTACCAATCTTAGACATCTCGAGATAAGTAAATGTGAATCGATGGAGGAGATAATAATCATCGAGGAGACAACAATCAAAGACAAGGTTTAACTCTATATCTCTTTTACATTTTTACTTTTTTGATTTTTATGAATTATCTCTTATCCATTCTAGTACAGTTTTCTTCCTTTCAGCTCTGCTGACCCATTAGAAGGATGTTACACATTTGATATGGATTAATTGAATACTGCAGATTACGTTTCCCAAATTAGAGACTATGAAAATATCCGACATGGATAACCTGAAGACGACATGGCCTCCTCATCTTGCTCCAAACTCATGTTCCTCCTTGAAGATCATGGAAGTTAATTACGCAAGAAAACTAGTCACTATCTGTCCATCTTATGTGTTGAGAAACTTTGAGAAACTTGAGATGTTGACAGTTAATGATTGCGAATCAGTGAAAGAGATATTTGATCTGGACGCTACGGAAACACACTATGAGGTGGCTACAGGGCTAAAAGAATTGAGATTGGATGGATTACCAAATCTAAAGCATATATGGAGCAAGGATCCTGAAGGCATTTTTCGCTTTCATGATCTTCAAGTGGTAGAAGTTTCTAGTTGTGAAGAACTTGAATATCTCTTTCCAGCATCCATAGCTATAAAGGGCCTTTTAAAACTACAACGACTTCAATTAGTTGATTGTGGGTTAAAGAATGTTGTTGCAGCAGGGGAGAAAATGGAACAGATTGCCAATTTTGCGTTCCCACGGTTAAACTTGTTGTCACTTGTAAATTTAGATCTCCTGGACAGTTTTTATCCAGCGACATATAATCTGGAATGCCCATCATTGCAATCTTTTGATATAGTAAATTGTGGAAAGTTGGAGGTGTTAGCAAGAAAACAGTTAAACTCTCAAGAAGAAATTCGGGAACACGAATTTCAAACTGAAAAAGCACAAGCCCTCTTTTCAACTGAGAAGGTATAGATGAGACGACACCATTTGTTTATTTGTTAGTTTGTTATTTATTTATTTGTATATAAATGGTCACCTAACGATGAGGTAAAGCTCCTCTTCTTAAATCGCAGATGCTTCCCAATTTGGTGGACTTATCTCTAGGAAAGAAGGACATTATGCAGATATGGAGGGGAGAGTTTTCACTGCTCCGATTTGACAAACTAAAATTTCTTCAAGTTAGATCTTTTATGGATTTTACAGATACTTTTCCATATTACTTTCTTCAAAGAACACCTAATTTGGAAACTCTTTTTGTGGATGGTTGTTACTTCAAAGAGATATTCGCTAGTGAAAGACATGTAGATCAAGAAAGACAGGCTGGGAATTTTCCCCGGCTAAAATGTCTAAAATTATGGAGGTTGCTTTGGCTTGAACATGTATGTGAAGAAGGTTCCCAACTTGACCCAGTTCTTGAGAATCTGGAATCCTTAGAAGTATGGGGATGTCCTCGTTTGAAAATCATAGTGCCATCTTCAGCTTCTTTTAGAAATTTGACATCCTTGGAAGTATCCGAATGCAGAGGATTGACGTTTCTATTTTCATCCTCAACAGCCAAAAGTCTGGTAAAGCTCACAACATTGAGTATAAAATTCTGCTCTTCAATAAAGGAAATAGTAGAATCGAAGCAAAATGAAGCAATAGATGAGATTTCTTTTAGCAAATTGCAGACTTTAGAACTTTCTTATCTAAAGAATCTCAAAAACTACAGCTCAAATAAGTACCGCACCTTCAATTTCCCATCATTGGAATTAGTAACCGTGAGACAATGCCACGGTATGAGGACATTCTCCGAGGGTCCTTTAAGTACACCAAAGCTAAAAAATGTAAAGGTTGGAAAAGGACAAACAAAAGATGACTACCGTTGGAAGGGCAATCTTAATGCAACAATGCGTGAGGTGTTCCAAGAAATGGTATGTACATGTTCATTTAACATTCTATTTGCCAACCCATTAGATTTGACTCTTTTATTTTCATTTTTTATTCTTATTTAAAAATATGTATATATATAACATAATACTTTTAATTTCTAAATGTGTTACTACTATCAAACTGTTATTTTTTTTAATTATCATAACTTGTTGAAAATGTTAATTTATTTTTTTCAAATCTATAAAAATTATTATTTTAAGAATGATTATTAATTTATTTCAAGTTTCTATTTTATTTTAATTTGAATAATTACATATCATCACTAAATTAATTTAATAAATTTAAAATCATACATGCCTCTTAATAAGACACAATAATGCTATTTTTGATATTTATGTTAAGTTTTTAGGGTCTGGGTTAAGTTGTAGTTTTTTTTTTTTTTTTTTTTTTTTTTTTTTAAATAAAATAAAATTCAGGAGAGGTATGTATAGGTTTAAAAACTAGAGAATTGTTCATATATTTTCAACATAATCCAGAAATGTTGGAGTAAGGTACTCTTTTATAAATACGTTATACTTGAGATTTTAAGCTATAATTGTAATTTTTATTGTTTATATCATTGAAACAGTTACAACAAAAAGAGGATTTGAGACTGTCTGCATTCCCTGAGCTAAGAGAAGTATGGGGTGGCCACATTGACCAACCTAATACTAATTTCTGGAATCTGAGATATTTGGTTGTCGAAAAATGTGATTTTTTGTCAAATGCAGTACTTCCGTCTCATTTACTACATCTTCTTATTAACTTGGTGGAGTTGGAAGTGAAAGACTGTGATCAAGTAGAAACAATATTTGAAATAAAGCTCCAAGAAGAAAGATCTAACAGAGCCACATGTTTAAAAAAAATGACTTTAAATAACCTTCCGAAATTGAAGACTGTTTGGAATAAAGATTCCCTAGGAATTTTCAGTTTCCAAAATTTGAAGAAGGTGGAGGTCGAAGATTGTGCAATGCTGAAATATCTCTTTCCACATTCTATGGCAAAAGATCTCCAGCAACTTGAAGAGATTACTGTTAAAAGTTGTGGGTTGGAAGTCATTGTTGCTGAGGATGTGAAAAGGGAAGAACGACCAAGTCTTGTTGCCTTTGAATTTCCAAAGTTAATCTCTTTATTTCTTGTGAATTTGCCATGGCTGAGAGGATTTTATCCAGGAAGACACTCTATAGAATGGCCAATGTTGAGAAAAGTTGTTGTTTATTTTTGCAATAGTTTGGAACTATTCGCCTCAGAACATGAAAGCAACAGAGGAACATTTCCTAAAAGCCAATTTGAAAGCATAATTGATGGTCAACAACCGCTTCTCTCAATTGAAAAGGTAAGCACCCTTTGTATATCTTGTTTCTTCATAAATTTTATACACAAGTCTAAAATTAACTATGATACAAATAACGAAATGACATACTAATTGATATTCATACACAATACATTTGAAATTTTGTCAGTCATATGGTATTTTGGCTAGTTTCTCTAATAAAATGAATTTCGAATAAAAGAAAAATCAAATAAACATATAAAGATAATAATGGAAATAAAAGCCAGATGTATTTCTACAATTTTTATTGTATGTGTGGTTGATATTACCAATTGACTGCTTTCTTTTCGGTCTTCGTTTAGGTTGTCCCTAAGTTGGAAGAATTGACAGTACGTGGCAAGGATATCACTAAACTATGGCACCAACAGTCTTCGTCTGACCTCCTTCACAACATAAAAATTCTTCATCTGAAAGATTTTTTTTCATACCAATTTCCGTTTCCTTTCCTGGAAAGAATACCCAATCTCAAAACACTTTTAGTATGGTTCAGTTACTTTAAGGAGTTATTCCCCTCCGAAGAACTTCATAAGGATTGCACCTGGATACTTCAAAACTTGAGATCATTATTTTTGTATTGTGTAGTTAACCTTGAATTCATTTGGAACAGAGACTCTAAATTGCCCAATATCCTTGAAAATCTTGAAAACCTGCAACTCATAAAATGTTCATGTTTGAGAATAGCACCCTTCTCCGTATCTTTAAGAAATCTGATAAATTTGGATATATGTGAATGTCCTAGATTGATAAACTTGTGGACATTTTCTACAGCGAAAAGTTTAGTTCAACTCGAGAGCATGAGAATTATCAGATGTGAAAATATGGCAGAAATAGTGGCTAATGAGGTAAATATAGTAGGAACAGTTGATCATGAGAAGGTAACTGAAGCAGGAACAGTTGATCATGTGATTGCTTTCAAGCGATTGAAAATTTTGATGCTTGATACCTTACCAAGGCTCACAAGTTTTTGTAGAAGAAAGATTATGCCTTAAACTTCCCAGCCTTACAAACAGTAATTGTGGCTCATTGCCCCAATATGTCAATGTTTGCTACTGGACTCCTAAGCGCACCATTGTTGAAAGTTGTATTCTTAACAGAAGACCAGGTGAAATGGCGTTGGGACGGTGACCTGAATACCACAATAAAGATGTTGTACAAGAAGACGGAAGAAACAATAAAAGACAAAAAAAAGAGCTGAAGAAAGAGTTGAAAAAGCTCAAACAGGAGAAGTACTAACAAGATATGAAGGACATAAAGGAGAAAAGGGTGGAGCGAAAAGAGAAGTAGAAGGAGAAAAGTGGGAGTATAAGGATGTGAAAAGTGAAGTAGAAAGAAAAGTAGAAGACATCCAAAGAGTAAGTGGAATTTTGTATTTTCCAACCTTCACCATTTTATATTATTATTGTCCTTGTTGCATTTATCTGATTTAGACAAACTAGAAGAGAAAGACAAAAATACCATGTTCCTTCGCCCATTACAAATTTTTCTGTTAAATGTCTATAGGTAAACGAAAAAGAAGATAAGGGAAAAAAAAGAGGAAGAGAAGGAGTAAAAGAAGATGAAACAGAAGAAGCAACAACAAAAGAAGAAGAGAAAGGGGAAGAGGGAGCAATGAAAAAAGCAGAGAAAGGAATGTGGATAGAAGAAAAGGGGGCAGAAGAGGATGGCAAAGAAGAAGAAGGAAAAGGTGAAGACATAAAAACTAAAGAAGAGGGAGAAAAGTGGGCAGAAGATTCCCAAGTAGATGATAATGGTGGTCACAAAGATAATGAGGGCGACCAAAACAGGAAGCCAGATTCTCCAAGTCACAATCTAGACAAGCCAAAATCACATAAGATGAAAGGAATAGTTCCCTCGACTTCAGAACCTTCTAAACTTGACAGAAATAAGAAGACAAAAGTTGTACCTTCATTATCAAGGTTGCCTTCTACTGCACCATCATCTGTAGGAGTGGACTTGAGTTTCACCTGGCAATCAAGTCAAGGTTACTTATTTTCCTTACCTTTTCTGTTGATCATGAGATTTTGACCTCTTTTTCTCTTCCTAATAATTATTTCTTTTTTTTGTTTCCCTTTCACTCACATTAAAAGCGAGTTCTACTTCTTCAAATATTGATGAGTTTACGAGCGCTACTGATGTTGCAGTTCCTGTGACATCAACCACTAAAGCTAAAGTAACAAATACTACTAATCTCTTTACTTTTTCAACTTCTACTATGGAAGTAGGTGTGCCCCAAAATTTATCTCATGAAACCACTAAAACTATCTCTTGCGGCGAGGTTGCTTCTTCTTCTTCAACCCATGCTTTTGTACCTTCTGCTTCTGTTGATAATACCAGTTCAGTGCTTACCCTGTGTTTTATTTATTTGCTATAAATCCTAAGTATTATTTTGTTTTACTTATAAAAATTTTCCTCACTTTTTCTTGCATATGCTTTTGCTCCATCGACTTCAACAAGTAAAATTGGAACTTAAAGTTACAAGCCTCGAGATAATTACATTTTTATGGATACATTCATACTTTACCACTTTTGCATCCGTCCATATGAATTTGCATGTTTATTCTCAATTCTCTGTCCTATTTCAGGTGTTCAGGTTACTCGGACGCTTTCTACAGTTACTACAGTGTTAACTCAAGTTCCAACCATGCACACTGAGTCACCAACTCCTGCAGTTCTGCCTTTGTCATCAATGGATAGTCATCTTCTTCCAACTAGTTCATCAATCCAAATGGCTACCACTATACCCTTCACTCCCATTACTGACATGGCTATGTTTCGAGGACTTGGTCCTTTGCACAAGAAATTCATCCCCTTACTTGAAGAGGCAATGTCCAAGCACCCTGAACTATGGACAAGGAGGCCACAAGAGTATAGTAATGAATTTTCTCTATGGGGATTCCATGCTTTGGGGAGAGTTCTAGAATTTCTATGGACAATTAAGATTAGGGATATAACCTTTGAAAGGAAGAGAGAATTTTCCAGGTTGTGGTTGGAATTAGGAGCTTTTGGCTTTGACCTTACTTGGCTGGAACCTTCTTACCGAGAGGTTATGACTTGTTCTTTTGATGAACCCAAAATAAAACACTTAGAGGAATTGAAAGGGGAAATGAACTCTTTAGCTAAAGATCTGAGAGAGAAAGTAGCTGTGGTGGAGGATAAGTTGGTGAAAGTAGCTGTGGTAGAGGACAAGTTGGTGAAAGTTATGACAGAAATAACAGAGGCGTCAAAAAACTTGGCTAATCCAGATCATGTAATTGATTTTTAGTTTTGCTTAAATTATGCCTTTTATTTATTAATTAAAAATAGAGATGTTGTACTGAACTATATGTAACTAGATTTCATTGTGACAAATGGGGAATAAGGGTACTAGTTTTCCCACACCAATTTCATGCAAGTCAATAATTTTTTTTTTTTTTGTGCTAGTCAAATTCACCAGTTCTTCATGAAAGTTGGTTATGGATTTTAATTTGATTCAAGTGTCTCTGACCATTAAGTACAAATTTTTTCATAGTGCTGTGCAATTGAAAATCGAAGTGATTTAATTTGTAAACACGTTAATTAAAGATAAAGCCCACGTTAATTTTTAAATAATAGTTCTATTTAAATCTAACAAAAAATATATAATATTAAAATATAAAAGCTGGAATTGGAACTGATATATTATCTTGACGTCTAATTTCTATTAATTATTAATTAAAACTATAAAAGTGCTGGTTAGGGATATGTGAGGGAGCCCTCAAGTGGGGAAACCTCACAGTACTCACTATTCATTGGTCAATACTGTTTGAAATTGTTCACTCTGTACGGTTTAGAGGAGATGACGGATGGGCGTGATATCGGATTGATAGCGTTAGCAGCATGGGAGGATTGATTTCCTTAATTTGGGGAGGACTAATTTCTCTTGATTTGAGGCATACCCAGTCTTTCTATGGACTTTTGGACAGAAGGGTCTAAGTCCCAAAATTTTTGGTCAAAATGGTAAATTTTTTACCATAATAACCAGAATGGGATAAGTTATGAAACCGTGGTTTTTGGGTCCGAGTGCCAGGTCGGACCATCGCATAGGTCACGCACTCGCGCGTGACCCGCGAGTGCAGGATGAAACCGGCTTTTGAAAAGCCGGTTTCATCCATAAATTTGTCCCCCCACTACAGCCACACGGGGGACAAATTTTGCAGGCTACCCTGCAGCACTGCAGGGTAGCCTGCATTCCTATTTCCCAGGCCCCCTCTCCCGCACCCCCCAGCCTGCATTCCTATTTCCCAGGCCCCCTCTCCCGCACCCCCCCCCCCCAATAATTCCTCTCCCTCTCCCTCTCCCTCTCTCATTAATATATTAATACATATATTAATTAAATTAAAATATCCAAATACAACAATTAACTTATTCTACTTCACATAACTATTCAAATAAAACATATAAATCTTAAAAAAAAAATTCATTACCTTCTTAAAAATTTATTAATTTTCGTAAAAATTTATGAGCTCTTAATTTTTTTCTTAAAATATATGATAATTTAAAAGTGAATTTTTGTTAAATATATCATAATTTTATAATTTAAATATTTATTATATGAAAATTTTTAAATTTAAAATATATAATAATTTTTTAATGTATATTATAATATTTTTTAAATTTAAATATATGTTAAATTTAAAATTTAAAATTTTAAGATTTTTGAAAAATTTTCAGTTTTATTATAAATATTTGTAAAATTCATGATATTGTTAAATATAAAGTACTTGTTAATTTTATTATTTATATTTAGGATATATTTAAATTTTAAAATGTTCAAAAAATTTAAAGTGTATAATAATTATATGAAATTATAAATTTATGATAATTTGTAAATTTATAATATATAACAGTTTTTAGAATTTTAAATTTGATATTTTTAGAATTTAAGATTTTTGGTAATATTTTAATTTTATAGTGTATCATAAATTTTTTTATTCTAGGTTATGATAATTTAAAATTCTTGCAAATTATTTAATTTTATTATATTTTTAAATTTAAAATATGTAATTTTAAATTTTATTTGAAATGATTTATTAAAAATAAAAATATTTAAAATATTTAAAAATTTTAATTTATTTAGTAAAAATTTTACGGACACCAACAATGGTGTCCGTAAAATTTGTCCGGGTGCAGGCTAG
>CM055615.1:3551298-3643135 GCA_029379385.1 Quillaja saponaria | reverse complement strand
TAAGGTTGTTTGAATTCAAAAAGAGATGACCAGGTTAATTGTTTTTAAAAAGTGATGATTTACATCTTTTACCAAACTTTGTACAGGACCAATTAAGATTTGTGTTGAATTACTTATCTTGAAGTTTCTGTTGGATTGTTGTGTCGCATCTACATGTATCACGCTTGTTGTGTTTGCTTCTGGATACTTGGTACTTTGATTCATATTGATTAAAACAGGTGGTTACCAAATCTCGTGGGTTAGGGGAGTGTGTTATGTCTATCTTAGAGACATGACATGGGGGATGTTTTCAGAGTAACCTATTGTACGAGGTTGAGGCATATGGGTGGGATTTGTTGTCTTACCATGCGGAAATCTTTTTTTTGGGGTATTTGCTTTTTCAACTGAGGGAATACAGTTATTGGAATACGTGAAGTTGTTTTGAAATTGTAATTTTGATGGTTAAATATATATTCTATTTTTTAGGTCTATAGGGTTAACTTGTACAAAAGATAGGGGTATGTCTACAATGTATATGATTTCATGGGTTATTGCTCTGTCAAAACCCGTATACCTCACTTTTGTCTCCTTGGCAGCATATTAAACTTATGTTATGTGATGTGTGTATATATGTGCAAAAATGCATGTATCTATGTCTGTCAGTATATATTAATTGTGTTATATTTTTTTAATTAAGATACATTTCTTGCGTAAACAATTATTTTGGGACAACAGTCTTTTGTACCCTTTATATTTGTAAAACACAATGTTTCTGATTCAACTTCATTAAAAAAAATTCAAATTTTTAGCTAAGTTATGTTTCCTATAAATATGTACCTTCTTTTTTTTTAATACCAATACGAGGACCGTTGTACTTTTACCTCGTTACCATGACGAGGTGCAACTCATTGTATTCTTAAGTTGCATACCCTAAACTGAACAACGTCCACCAGAATTAATAAAAGATAACAAAATTTACTCACGTAAATGGTTAAATATAAAGAAATTTATTCATGTTAATGGTGGCTCTTTTTCACGATCAATATAAAATTTCAATTCTAATAAGTAAATAAGCTCAATTACTACTACTATGTTATTAACAATTAAATTTGACCTACTAATCCTCACTAGTTTTAATTAAAAATACTAGTCTTCCTTCTTTTTTTAAAATATTATTTAAGACACTGACTTTTTTTTATATTGTTTGAAATACTTCACTAAAAATCAGTGAATATTATCATTAAAAAATAATGATGTTCATGCCAATCTTTTTTACACATCATTATTATTATTTTTAATCAAATTTTTTATTTTATTTTATAATAATTATTTGGTCATTTCACTAATTAAATATCTAAGATGAATATTAAAAAGTATCAACTAATATTATATTTTATTTTCTTTTGTTTTTTAATTTACATTTATTTTTATCATTATTTATTATGAGACAAAACTTATGAATTTTTTGAAAAATTAAATATTTTTTATATGTTCATAAAATTTTATTTCATGATAAATAACATCAGAAAATATAAAAAAAATTAAGATAAAGAAAAATGATCATGTCATTGATGTTATTTAATATATATTTTAAATTTTTTTAAAAATAATTAAGTTAAGCTAAAATAAAAATAAAAGTGCACTACACAGTACCCATTCTTGACAGTGAGATATTAAATGTTCAATTTTTTTTTATTAGGTTTCACGAAGTAAATTGACAACTTGTCAACACTACCTCCAAGTACAAGTACATGCAGCTTGCAAAAATAATTTAGTAATTATGATTTTAGCCCATAACTTAATAAAATATTTTCAATCTCACCCTTGTCCTATTCTCCTTCTCTACCAATCAATCTCACATTCTCCTGCCTTGATTCCAGTTTAAACGATTATGAGTTTAACTAATATCTGGGTTTGTTTAATTTATGGGTTTATTTTTGTAATTTGCAGAGAAAATTAATTAAGAATAAAAGGAAAGAAAAAGAGACCCAGCCAGATAGAGGGAGGGGATCGAAGAGAGACATATATATATATATATATTTTGGATAGATCTATTGAAACAAATCACTAACAAATAATCCTCCATTGATGTGTGGTGGAGGTGAACTGTGGAAAAAGTTGGGGCAAAATAGATGAACCATTTGGGGATGGTGTTTGAATGAGCGTAAGCGTCGAAATCTTCGAGGATGCGAGAGAATGGCCTTGAAGAGACTGATTGCTCGGGTCTTGACTGCTTCTAGGTTCAGCCTCTCCACCGATTGCTGCTGTTGTCGCTGGGGTTGCTGAAGTTGGGCCTGCATCATTCCCTCCATTGCTGCCATAGCCAGAACCTCGGTCACCACATTCCATAGAGAAAAGGAAGAACAACGTACAATAATTTAGTTTGTATTCATTTTTGAATTTGTTCATATATAGTTTGATTTGTTCAGATCTGATTTAGAATTCATCTAAAGGGAACCTGAATTTCTTGTTCTAATGTTTTTGTTCATATCTTGTCATGTTCTACTGGGAATGGTTTCTTTATGTTGTTTTCCCTTTGGTTTCTTTAGAAACATCCCATTTGTCGCTGTAGATAAAAAATCAATACAAACTTGGAGGTCAAAATGTAATACTCTAATTTTCAATAATTTTGGTAACAGGTTAAGAGAAATGGATAGTTGTGATTTCCTCAAATAAAATTGACGGTATAAAAAATGTGCATGTGGGTTGGGTATTAAGTACTCACAAACAAGAATGGGTATTGTATAACTTACTAAAAATAAATAAATAAAGAAAAAAAATGTGGTTTGATACTCTTCAATAATAAATTTCAAGAAATAACTAACAAAATATTAAAAAAGACAACCATCCATAGGTAACTTCCCACAGTCACACCCCTCCACGCCAACCGAGTGAAAAAAATAAATAAATAAATAAAAACCACAAGGGAGTTGCTTCTCCAAAGCAGGGGACAGCAACTAAGTGTTAAAAGTGGGATTATTTCCTACTTGCATCAACCGCTATCAAGGAAAAATTGAAGCCACCAAGGTTGTCCATCCAGCAAGGATCTCCACGACAACAAGCAAACTCTTTGGTTGGCAGCAACGTCCAAGGCAGATTAAGAATAAACAAGTTGAACAGGGCAAGAACCCTTACACGGCTGCACCTCAAACACAACCAACCATAGCTAACTTCCCACAGTCACACCCCTCCCCATCAACCGGGTTTCAAGTCTTGATTGATGCAAGACTTAATTCAGCTTCTGCCTTGTAATACAGAGGATAAAAATTTCTGCCAAATTCCTTCTTCGACTCCCACATTGCCCAAGAAAACCAGCAAGCTAGCACAAGCAAGAAAAGAATGAAGAAGATATGCTTTGAATCCAAAAACTCTCGGCTGATACAAGAAAAGGACTAAAGTCTGTAAGGAAAACTATGGCGGTGAAAAAGCGTGGAGGCAGAGAAAGGAAACGGTGAATGTACTGGAAAGTGAAAAAAGGCTGAAGACCAAAAGAAGAATGAGACAAAATTTATTATTATTTTTTAAAATTGTCCTAGTCAACCATAGCAATTTGTGGTTCACATTTTATCTTATATACATGTACAACTATTTATATATATATATATATATATATATCACATTTATTCCCCCTCTTAAATGATTAAATACTTGTTTTATTTTTCAAATAAATTTAAAAGTTTTATTTTAATTATAATACATTTCATACGAACTTTTTAAAGTGTATACAAACATATAGTGAAAATATCAGATTATTACAATACTTTTTTTGAGAGAAAGTAACAGAACATAGGTTTAAAATAATAAGAACTAGTGGTTTAAAATAAGTTTTTATTAGTTTTATTTTTATTTTTTATTAGGTTTCAAAATTTGAAAACTGAGATTTATGTGATTTGGTTTGCTGTTTTATTTTTTATTTTTAAAAAAATTGAAAATATGAAAGAGATAATGAGAACTTATTAATTTTTAAAAAAAGAATTTTATTTTTACATTACTTCTCATGTTTCCCTTCTTGAAACACATTTCTAAGTCTCCGACGATTATCTTTGTTGTTTCTTGGGCTCTTCCATTTCTTCTATTGCAAGCTTAGTGCTTCCCATGAAACGTACCAACAACGTCAACGGCAGAATTGTTCAAGGGATAAAGCTAACTAACTTCACTTTTCTTTGTAATTCTTAATGTTTGAATAAAGTAAAGAATAGAATTGTTCTTTCCTTGAGAACTGAGATAGACATCTCATTTAGAAAGGAATCCATTTTTCTGTTATATGCTTAAAGTATTGCTCAGGAAAGAAATATAATTTGTGGTCTTCTTCTATAAATATGTGTGACATTAAGTTATTAACTTCATCGAAGTTTATCATTTCTACATTCTTTTCTATTGTCAATTGATTTGCATCGTTCATTATACTTCTTGCATTCCAGCCACATTTGTACTATCACCCATCGTTTTACAGATACTTTCTTTTATATTCTTCCTTCTATTATTTTCCAACTTTTGCTTATTCAATATTTACCTTGTTGATATTGTTGCACTTATGTCATCCTTTTCATGTGGACGGCTTATATATATCGATGAAATTTTATTTTAATTAGTTAAGATGAATACGTTAGAACTCAAGTATCCCAGAGTTGAATTTCAACATTAAAATATATTTGGTGATTTTTTTTTTATTAGTTGAGTTATTTGTCTCGTTTTATGTGTGGTTCTTAAGGGTTATAATAATTAATATTGTTGAGGTAATGGTTACAAGTTTTTCAATTGAATTGAAATTTTATGAGCTTGATGAACATTATTTCCAAACTGATGTGTTTTTTTTAACATTCTAAAATTGCAATTAATTAGTGCCTTATAAAAAGCAAGAACAATTTTTTAAACATAAAACACAAATTAATACTTCACTGGTTAATAAGTAAAATGTTAAATTATAACAAACTTAATTCATTATGTAAGGAAATAGATCAGTGAGTTGAGTAGTTGGTAGCATGAGTTTAGGCCAATAATTTTAAATTATGGGGTTACACTCAGTCTTATCCCTAAAACTTCATTTCACTTCACATTCACATTAAGTAATAAAATATATTATTATTTACATTTTTTATTTTTTATATATTTATACTATTATAAAAGTGAGAGACCTTATGGTCTCCTAATATATAATATACACCAATTTAAATTATTTAAAAAATAAATTCAATTAATAAAATTAATCCCATCTTGGTAACTATACTAAATAGTAACCTCCCTACTTTTTCACTCTCATTCTCTCTCCCACTCTTCTAGCTGCTTGCATGCACATATGGGCATATTCTCTATATATTTTACCTTAGTTTAATTTTTTTAATTAATTCAATTTGATAAAAAAAGTATTTGCATATCAAAAGGATATGAGAGGATGGGAAAGTGAGGAAGTTAATATTTAATAGTTATCAAATGATGGATGAATTTTATTAACTGAATTTATTTTGTAAATAATTTAAATAGGTTTAGATTATATAGTAAGAGATCATAAGGAGCCTCTCATTTTTATAATAGTATATATAAATACTTTTTTTATAAAATTGAATTAATTAAAAAATAAATTAAGATAAAATATATACAGAACATTCAGCACGTGCAGATGACTAATTATATACAAAAGTGGTTTAATGATTGAAATTTTTAATTTTCTTAAATACACTTATTAGTTTTTATTATTACATAATTACATTAAGTTGTAATTTTACTTCAAATATATTATTATTATTATTTTTTACATTTTGTTTCTAATTTTCTCTATTTAAATATCGATACTATTGTAATTATTTTAGAACTATTGATTTATTTTTTCCTAATCCTTATCAATATTGATAAATTTTAATTTTTCAATAATTACATGTCAACAGTAATTAAGATTAAATTTCTCAATTTTATTTTCTTAATAAATTCCTCATAATCACAAAATTTTTGTTCTTCTTAAATTTATGAATTAATTTTTTTTGAAAAATTACTATAAATTAAAATAAATATTAAGAGTATAGATTCCATGATTATAATTTTTTTGTTTTAACTTTTAATTTATATAAAAATTATAATTTTTTAATAATTATATGTCAACAGTAGTTAAGATTGAATTTCTCAATTTTTTTTAGTTAATAAGTTCCTAATAATCATAATTTTTTTACTTTTTCTCGAATTTAAGAATTAATATTTTAAAAAATTACTATGAATTAAAAAAAAAAATTAAGAGTATAGTTTTCATGATAGAAGCTTATTTTTTAACTTTTAATTTATAAATTGTTTTAATATGCTTTCAATAATTTCATGTCAATAGTAATTAAAATTAAATTTCTCAATTTTTGTGTGTAATAAGTTCCTAATAAGTATATCATTTTTTAGTTTACTATAAGAAAATACAATTATCAGAGATTGCATATCAAAGACAACAAAAAGTAGGTCTCTTATAACCATTATCCGAGACTGTGAATTAATTTTCATAAATAATTATTTGGGGTCTCAAATACCTCACAATTTAATCCTGCACCTTGTCGTTAATTTTATAATCATGATTGCTGTTTGAATTTCTTGGCAACAAATAACGCCAAATTATCAGAGACCGTGTTAATATTATAAACAATAAGATTTGTAATTTTGATAATTGTTTTTTTTTTTTAATATATTTCTATGAGACCATTTTTAATGTTAGAGGAGACCATTATTGATGTCTTAGATGATTAGTCATAAATCAAAAGCCCTAACATTCCTCGTTTATTCTCAAGCATCTATCATTTGTATCTGTTACTTTTGTATTTGCAGTCACTATCCTTGCACTGTCGAGTTGTTGTCCTCCACTGCGTCGAAGTCATCTTTGGGCATCGTGGAGAAGTCGTGACCACCACTGTCAGCTCCTTAGTGCTGTCCTCACCTCGCATCTGTATCTAATCTGCTACTTGTCGTTCCACGGAGATTTTGAAGTTAGTTTTCTGATCTTGTATTATGGTTTTGATTATTGATCTTGAACATGTTAATAGAAATGCATTAATAAATTCAATATGATTTCAATTATTAATTTTTCTTTATTTTAATATCAATATGATTTCAATTGTTTTATAATTACTGATTTTACTTCAAATGGATTATTATTATTATTTTTACATTTTCTTCTTCTAATTTTCTCAATTTTAATATCAATATGATTGTACTTTTTTTAGAACTAATAATTTTATTATTATTAATTCTTCTCAAAAGTAATAAATTTTAATTTTTCAATAATTACATGTCAATAAGAATTAAGATTAAATTTCTCATTTTTTGTTTAATAAATTTTCTAATAATCATAAGTTTTTTTTAGTTCTTCTCAAATTTATGAATTATTATTTTTTTCAATAAAATACTATGAATTAAAATAAATATTAAGAGTATAGTTTTCATTGTTATAATTTGTTGTCTTAACTTTTAATTCATAAAAAAAAAAATTATAATTTTTCATATGTCTATAAAGGAGTTAAGATTGAGTTTGTCAATTTTTTTAGTTGAATAAGTTTCTAATAATTATAATATTTTTTTGCTTCTTCTTTAATTTATGAGTTAAAAAAATATTAAGAATATAGTTCCCATGATTATAATATTGTTGTTTTAACTTTTATTTCTTCTTCCATCTTAATAATTTAAAAAGAAATTATAAATTTATGAATTTAATGTTTTTGTTAGTTTTATCTATTTGCCTATCTATATGTATCCTATATCTATATTATATATAAAAGTGGCTTAATGACAGAAATTTTTTATTTCCTCAGTCAAATAGATCATTAATATTTTTTTAATTTGTTTTTCTAATTCTCTTCTATTTTAAAATCAATAGGATTTTAATTGTTTTAGAACTATTGATTTCTTTTTATTAATTCTGTTCAATATTCATAAAATTTTATTTTTTTCATTAATTATATGTCTATAGTAATTAAAATTGAATTTATCAATTTTTTTAATAAGTTCTTAAAATAAATTAAAAATAATATTATGAGTATAATTTTCATAGTTATAATATTATTGTTTTAAATTTTAATTCATAGAAAAATTTTTTTTTTTTAATAATTAAATATCATTAGTAATTAATATTGAATTTTTTAATTTTTTTAAATTTAATAAGTTTCTAAGAATTATGATATTTTTAAGTTCTTCTCAAATTTAGGAATTATTATTATTTTTTTTAATAAAAGACAATACTATGAATTAAAAACTATTAAGAATATAATCTCTATAATTATAATATTGTTGTTTAAACTTTTAATTCTTTGTAATCTTAACAATTAAATTTCTTTTATAAATTTATGAATTTAACTTTTGTGTTAGATATATCTATTTTTTTATGAATATAAAATATTTTATTATAATATAAAATATTTTCTTAAATTTCCTTATGAGTTTTTACTATTATATAGGTATTTTTTAGTTCTTATTTTTTTTCATATAGACTACTTATTTTATTTTATTTGTTTACTTCTTTCTCAATCCTTTTCATTTTAATAATAATAAGATTGTAATTGTTTTATAACTATTATAAATTTGTAATTTGTCAATAACTATATATCAATAGTAACTAAGATTAAATTTCTCAAATATTTTGTTTAATAAGTTACAAATAATTATAATATTTTTTTATTTATCCCAATTTTAAAAATAAAAATTTTAAGAAAATTCTATGAATTAAAAAAAATAAAATACAAGAGTATAATTTTTCTAATTATAATATTATTATGTTAATTTTTCTTCCATCTTTAGAATATTTAAAAAATCATATATTTTTAAATATTTATCTATTTGTTTAATGTCATTAATATGGAGTATATTTTTTTATTAACTATAATGTCTTGATATGTATATTAATTATTAATGAACATATATGTACATATTATAATTACGATTCATGCATAATACGTGTTCCATGAAAACTAGTACATAAAAAGAATATTTGATGACAGAAATTTTTGATTTTTTAAATATCTATAGGAGTTTTTATTATTACATAGTTACCTTTAATTATTATTTTGCTTCAAATGGATTACTATTATTTTTATTTTATATTTTCAAATCCTTTTCATTTTAATATCAATAGGATTGTAATTATTTTAAAATTATTGATTTCTTATTTAGTAATTATTTTCAATATTAATAAATCTATAAAAAAAAAATATTTATAATTATATGTCATGTAGTAATTAAAATTGAATTTCTTTATTTTTTTAATAAGTTTGTAATAATCATAATTTTTTAAAATTATTATCAAATTTATGAATTAAAATTTTAAAATTTTAAAAATTTAGTATGAATTTAAAGAAATAGTAAGAGTATAGTTTTCAAGATTATAGTATGAATTTTTAACTTTTAATTCATAAAAATATATATATATATATATATATATGTCAATAGTAGCTAAAATTGAATTTCTCAATTTTTATTAAATTTTTTTATTTGTTCATGAATAAAAAAATGGTTTAGTGAAAAAAGTTTTATTTTCTTAAATACCTTATTAGTTTTTACTATTACATAAATACTTTTTAGTTGTTATTTTGTTTTAAATAAACTATTTATTTTATTATTCTTATTATTTTTTTTACTTCTTTTCTAATTCTTCTCAATTTTAATATTAATAAGACTGTAATTGCTTTATGACCATTATTTTTTTGGTCTTAATTCTTTTCAATATTAATAAATCTATAATTTGTCAATAACTAAATCTTGATAGTAAATAATACTAAATTTCTCAATTATTTATTTAATAAGTAAAAATAATTACACTATTATAAATTAATTTTTTATATAAAAAAAATACTATAAATTAAAAAAAAAATGTTAAGGCTATAATTTTTATGATTATAATTTTATTGTGTTAATTCTTCTTTCATATTTAGAATATTATATATATATATATATATATATATATATTTATTTATTTATTTATTTATATTATAAATTAATCTTTTTTATTGAATTTATCTATTTGCTTAATATCATTAACATGAAGTATTATTTTTTATTAGCTATAATTTCTTTTAAAATGTACATCAATTATTGATAAGCATATATGTACATATCATAAACATGATTAATGCGAAATACGTATGCCATGAAAGCTAGTGAATATAAAATTAGTTTAGTAGAAGAAATTTTATCTTCTTATATAATCCTGTTTTTACTATTACATAGATACTTTTTAGTAATTATTTTTCTTTAAATATACTATTTATTTTACTTTGTTTGTTAATTCCTCTCCATTTTAATATTAATAGGATAGTAATTGTTTTTATGACTATTGATAATTTTTTTTTTTGGTCCTAATTCTTTTCAATATTAATAAATATATAATTTTTAAATAACTATATATTAATAGTAATTATGATTGAATTTTTCAATTTTTTATTTATTTTACAAGGTACAAATAATTATAATGTAATTACTCTCAATTTTATAAATTAATATTTTGAGAAAATGTTATGAATTAAAAGAAATGTTAAAAGTATAGCTTTTATATATGTATGTATATATGTTTGTATTATGAATTAATTTTTTTTATTGTATTTATCTATTTTTTTAACATTGAATATTATTCTTTATTAACTATAATTTCTTGATATGTATATCAATTGTTGATAAACATATATGTAAATATCCTAAACATGACTCATATGTAAATGTGTGTGTCCCGAAAGTCAATATTAATATAATAGAGATTTAAAAATTGTATCCTTTTTGACATGCCAATTTTTTATAATATAATAGATGAGAATATCATCATAATAGAGATTTGATGTTAATTAATTAGTTAATCTATAATATATATAAAAGTGGCTTAATTCATGTCAAAAAAATTTTGATGTCCTTAAATACCCTTACAAGTTTTACTATTAAATATATACCATTTAATTATTATTTCATAGTATTAAAATATTATGCATAGACTATAAATTTAATTTATTTCTCTAATTTTTCTGTTCTAATACTAATAGGATTATAGCTCTTTTTTTATTATTAATTTTTTTTCCTAATTCTTCTAAATTTTATGGATTAAAAAGAAATATTAAGAATATAGTATTTATTTTATTATAATATTCTTTTCTTAATCTTTTTCTTTTTTTAAAAATTAAAAGAAAAAATTTATAAATTTATAAATTCATATTATGAATTTTATTTTTAATTATATTTACTTTAACAAATAGTAACTTTTAATTAATATTTCATAATATTTAACTATTGGACTTCAAGTAAATTACTAATTTCTGTTTTCACTCTTCTCATTTTAATACTAATATAATTATAATTTTACTATTAATTTCTTCAATTTCATGAACTAAAATTAAGAAAACTGTGAATAAAAAAAATATTAAGAGTATAATTTTTAGTATTACAATATTCTTTTTAATTAATTTTTTATCTTAAGAATTAATTTATAAGGTTGAAAATGTGATTTTGTGTGACATTAATTTGTATTTCTTATTCATAAGTTCTTATTTCAATCGGTTAAAATAGAAGTGTTTTTCTATTTTGTTATATCTTTAACTGTAATTGAGTTCTAAATTAGAGATTTTTCTTTTTTTCTTTTTCATTGTTAATTTTTTTAAAATAGACTTTACGGTTGGCCTTTAATTTCATCATCATTTGTTACCTGTCAATACCCAATTACCCATTTGTTGCCTCCATCTTAATTTAGTTTCATTTTGTTTTGTGTTATTTTTAAGAAAGAAAAGGATACATGGAGATTGTCATTGAAATTGCTGGAAAAATAGCAGATTATGCAGTGGAGCCGATTGGACGGCGATTGGGTTATGTGTGCTGTTACACATGCAATGTGAAGGAACTTGGTGATGAAATTGACAAACTCCAGACTAAAAGAGAGTCTTTGCAACATAGGGTTGAAGAAGAAAGAAGAAAAGGACATGAAATTGAACGTTCTGTTCAGACATGGCTGGAAAGAGTTGATAATATCAAAGGCGAGGTAGATAAATTTCAGCAAGACACTGGTCAGTCCAAGGCTGGGTGTTCCAAATGGTGGTGTCCCAATTTATGGGTGCGGCATCAATTGAGTAGGAGAGTGAAAAGGATGGCGAAAGAAGTTGTTGAAGTCAAAGAAAATGCGTCCCAATTTGAAAGTGTTGCTTACAGCCCTGCTCTACAAGGTTTAGCCTCCACTTCAGCTGCAGTTACAGGAGGTTTCACAACCTTTGAGTCAAGAATGCCAATTGTGAAGGTGATCATGGAGGCTCTGAAGGACCCTTCTATTAACATGATTGGGGTTTATGGGTTAGGTGGTCTGGGTAAAACCACTCTGGTCAAAGAAATAGCCTTAAAAGCTAAGGAAGCCAATGTCTTTGATGTTGTAGTCGTGGCAGTTGTAACGCAAACTCCAGACCTGAAACGAATTCAAGGTGAAATAGCTGATTTATTAGGCTTGAAATTTGATGAGGAGAGTGTGCTTGGTAGAGCAAGTCGGTTGCGTGAGAGGATAAATAAAAAGAAAAAGACACTTGTTATATTGAATGATATCAAGTAGAACTTCCTTTGGGAGGGAAACATAAGAAAAGAGAAAAGGATTTGGGGAAAGTAGAACTGCCTTTTGGAGGGAAAGATATAAGAAGAGAAAAGGATTTGAAGGAAGTAGACCTCGCTTTCAGAGGGAAACACAAGAAAAGAGAAAAGGATTTGGGGTAAGTAGAACATTAAAGACGGGAAAACTATAATAGTTGCAAGATATTGCTTACCTCCAGAAATAAGGAAGTATTGTCTCGTGAAATGGGTACGCAAAAGGATTTTCAGATACAACTCTTAACCGAAGCGGAGACATGGAGCCTATTTCAAGCAATGGTTGGAGATGTTGAAATTGTCTATGATACTGAACTGCACCAAATATCAATTGAAGTGGCAAAAAAATGTGCAGGTCTGCCTGTTTCAATTGTTACAGTAGCAAGGGCATTAAAAAACAACAGTACTATATTTGCTTGGAGAGATGCCTTGAATCAACTTAAAAGGTCTGACAGTGGAGGAAAAAATTCCGCCTACTCAGCTTTGGAGTTGAGTTACAATCAACTCGAAAGTGATGAAGTCAGGAATTTTTGTTTTGCTCTGTGGTATTCTTGGAGAAATTTCACTTATAGAAGACTTGTTGAAGTATAGTATGGGTTTGGGTATATTCAAATACAGAGATAATGTGGAAGGTGCAAGAACCAGAATGTATACTTTGATTAGCACCCTCAAAGCATCTTGTTTATTGCTTGGGGACGACTCAAGTGAAAAGGTCCAAATGTATACCATTGTTCGCGAGGTGAGAAAACACAACGCGTTTATTGTAAAATCTGAAGAAGAGCAAAAGGGATGGCCCACAAAGGATTTTCTTAGAACATGTTTCTGGATCATGTTGGCATTTTGCAAAATCCAAGAGCTCCCAGGTAGGTTAGAAACTTCTCAGCTTCAATTGTTCATTTTGCGCAATATTGTGAATTCTACTTTGTGAATTCCGGATTCCTCTTTTGAGGGCATGGGAGAACTCAAAGTCTTAGGCCTAACTGATATGCACATTACTTCGCTACCTATGTCTTTCCGTTTCCTTACAAGCCATCGGACATTGGGTTTAGAGAGTTGTGTTTTGGAGAACTTGGCTATAATAGGAGCCCTGAAAAATTTGGAAATTCTTAGTCTCAGATACTCTGTGATGAAACAACTGCCAAGGGAAATACACCAATTGACACAACTACGGATGCTAGATCTATCTGGATCTAAAATTGAGGAGATCTCACCATTTATTATAACTTGCTTGACAAGTTTAGAAGAGTTGTACACTGGTAACAGTTCCATCAAGTGGGAAGCTTCCAGTTTCGCAGAACTACGAAACTGGCCCGCTGACTGCTCTTGGGATACATATTAAAGAGTATCCGACCTTATCAATGGACATTTTCGAGAAGTTAGAGAGGTTCAAAATATTGATTGGAGACTACTGGGAATGGACTCTCATGTACAATACCTCAAAAACGTTGAAACTAATTCATTTGGAGCATGGTATCAAGATGTTGCTCAAAAGAGTTGAGGATTTGTACCTAGATGAAATGAATGGTGTTTCAAATATCATTCCAGATCTAAATGGGGAAGATATCCAAATTTAAAGCATGTTCTTGTCCAAAACAATGCCAAAATTGAATACATCATCGATGGGATCCTCCATCCTTATGTTAGCTTCCCCATGTTAGAGTCAATGGATCTCACCAACCTCGGTACCTTGATAGCAATCTGCAACAAACAACTCACGATCAATTCCTTTGGTAATTTGAGAACCATGAAAGTCAGAAATTGTAATAACATGAAGAATCTATTCACTTTTACAAGTGGCTTTTTTCCAATTGCTTTTTGAAGTAGAAGTTTCTAAATGCGAGTCTCTAGAGGAAATACTGGTTATAGGAAGAAAGGAGATTAAAGGCCATAATGAAGAATGCGATAGGGTTGAATTTCCTCATCTACATTCGTTGATCCTACAAGGTTTGCCAAAACTAAATGGTTTTGGTGTTCAGAAGTGTGAAAATGAGGTAATGTCTTCCAGAACTCAATCAAGCCTGAAAAGATCAACCTCTGGAGTACTCATGCCACTTTTCAATGACAAGGTATGTTCACAACGCATTTTAATTTAAATAATTATAATAATAATAATAATAACATTTATTCTTTCACTTTTGTTGAAGTTAGTTAAACGTTATATGATAAAGTAATTACTTTAACAATAAAAAAATTATAAATTGACCAACTAGTTCTGATCATTGTTGTTATGATCTTGAAACGGTTATTGCATTAATAGGTTGCATTTCCCAAATTAGAGACATTGAAGCTGTCAAATATACGACTCAATAAGCTTTGGCATGACCAACTTTCAGCAAGTTATTCCACTGAAAGTTCGACAACCTTGATAGTGGAAGGTTGTGATAGTATAAAGCATCTATTTACATCCTCCACTGCAACATATCTTACCAATCTTAGACATCTTGAGATAAGTAAATGTGAATGGATGGAGGAGATAATAATCACGGAGGAGACAAAAATCAAAGAAGAGGTTTAACTCTATATCTCTTTTACATTTTTACATTTTTTTATTTTTATGAATTATCTCTTATCCATTCTGGTATAGTTTTCTTCCCTTCAGCTCAGCTAACCCATTAGAAGCATGTTACACAATTGATATGGATTAATTGAATACTGCAGATTACGTTTCCCAAATTAGAGACTATGAAAATATCCGATATGGATAACCTGAAGACGACATGGCCTCCCCATCTTGCTGCAGACTCATGTTCCTCCTTGAAGATCATGGAAGTTAATAACGCAAGAAAACTAGTCATATCTTTCCATCTTATACGTTGAGAAACTTGAGATGTTGACAGTTATTGATTGCGAATCAGTGAAAGAGATATTTGATCTGAACGCTACGGAAACACACACTGAGGTGGCTATAAGACTAAAAGAATTGAGATTGTCTGGATTACCAAATCTAGATAATACATGGAGCAAGGATCCCGAAGGCATTTTTTGCTTTCATGATCTTCAATTGGTAGAAGTTCTTAGTTGTCAAAAACTTCAATATCTCTTTCCAGCATCCATAGCTATAAAGAGTCTTTCAAAACTACAAATACTTAAATTAGGCTATTGTGGGTTAAAGAATGTTGTTGCTGCAGGGGAGGAAAGGGGGCAGATAGTCATATTTGTGTTCCCAGAATTAAACTCCTTGGCACTTGTAAGTTTAGTTCTCCTCGACAGTTTTTATCCAGTGACATATACTCTGGAATGCCCATCATTGCAATCTTTTCAAGTGGTAAATTGTGAAAAGTTGGAGGTGATAGCAAGAAAACAGTTAAACTCTCAAGAAGAAATTCGGGAACACGAATTTCAAACTGAAAAAGCACAAGCCCTCTTTTCAACTGAGAAGGTATAGATGAGACGACACCGTTTGTTTATTTGTTTATAAATGGTCACTTAACGATGAGGTAAAGCTCCTCTTCTTAAATCGCAGATGCTTCCCAATTTGGTGGAACTCATTGTAGAAAAGAAGGAAATTATGCAGATATGGCAGGGAGAGTTTTCACTGCCCCCATTTTACAAACTGAAACTTCTTGAAGTGGTATTTTGTAGGGACGTTGCAGATACTTTTAATTATTACTTTCTTCAAAGAACACCTAATTTGAAAGCTCTTAGGGTGAGGGATTGTCACTTCAAAGAGATATTCCCTAGTGAAAGACATGAAGATCAAGAAAGACAGACTTGGAGTTTTCCGCGGCTGAAAAGTCTACTTTTATTGAGATTGCCTGAGCTTGAACATATATGTAAAGAAGGTTCCCAACTTGACCCAGTTCTTGAGATTTTCAACTCATTGTTAGTGAGGGAATGTCCTCGTTTGACAATCTTAGTGCCATCTTCAGCTTCTTTTAGCAATTTGACATTATTGGGCATAGTCCAATGCAACGGGTTGACGTTTCTATTTTCATCCTCCACAGCGAAAAGTCTGGTTAATCTCACAACATTGGGGATAAAATTATGCTTTTCGTTAGAGGAAATAGTAGAATCCAAGGCAGATGAAGCAAAAGATGAGATTTCTTTTAGCAAAATGCGGACTTTAGAACTTGTTTCTCTAAAGAATCTCAAAAACTACAGCTCAAATAAGTACTTCACCTTCAATTTCCCGTCATTAGAAATAGTAATCGTGAGACAATGCCACGTCATGAGGACATTCTCTGAGGGTCCTTTGAATACACCAAAGCTAAAAAATGTGAAGGTAGGAGAAGGACAAACAAAAGATGACTACCGTTGGAAGGGCAATCTTAATGCAAAAATGCATGAGGTGTTCCAAGAAATGGTATGTACATGTTCATTTAACATTCTATTTGCCAACCCATTAGATTTGACTCTTTTTATTGTCATTTAAATATATATATAAATGTGTTAAGACTTATTATGGAAACTGTTATTGTTTTTAAATTATCTGTTGAAAATATTAATTTATTTTATATCAAATCTAGAAAACATTATTATTTTTAGTTAAATTATTATTTTAAGAATGATTATCCATTTATTTCAAGTTTCTATTTTATTTTAATTTGAATATTTACATGTCATTACTAAATTAGTTTGATAAATTTAAAATCATACATGTCTCTTCATAAGACACAATAATGCTATTTTTGACACTTATGTTAAGTTTTTAGAATTTGGGTTAAGTTGCAGTTTTTTTAAAAAAAAAACTTCAAGAGAGGTATGTATAGATTTAAAAACTAGAGGGTTGTAAGTGTAACTTCAGCATAATTCAGAAATGTTAGAGTAATTTACTCTTTTATAAATATGTTAGACTTGAGATTTTAAACTATAATTGTAATTTTTATTGTTTATATCATTGAAACAGTTACAACAAAATGCGCATCTGAGACTGTCTGCGTCCCCTGAGCTAAGTGAAGTATGGGTTGGCCGTACTGTCCAACCTAATGCTAATTTCCAGAAGCTGAGATATTTGGCTGTCAAAAAATGTGTTTTTTTTATCAAATTCAGTTCTTCCATCTCATTTACTACATCTTCTTATTAACTCGGTGGGGTTGGAAGTGGAAGACTGTCATCAAGTTGAAACAATATTTGAAATAAAGCTCCAAGGAGTAAGATCTAAAAGAGCCACACGTTTAGAAAAATTGACTTTAACTAACCTTCCGAAATTGAAGACTGTTTGGAATAAAGATCCCCAGGGAATTTTTAGTTTCCAAAATCTGAAGAACGTTCAGGTTGTTAATTGTGCAATTTTGGAAAATCTCTTTCCACCATCTATTGCAAAAGGACTAGAGCAACTTGAAGACATTGTGGTAAGATCCTGTGGGTTGGAGTTCCTAGTTGCTCAGGATGCAAAGCCAGAAGAACAAGCAAGTATTGTTGTCTTTGAATTTCCTAGGTTAATCTCTCTAACACTTTCAAGGTTGCCAAAGCTGAGAGGATGTTATCCAGGAAGACACTCTGTAGAATGGCCAATGTTGAGAAACGTTGTTGTTTTTCATTGTGATAGTTTGGAAATATTCAGATCAGAAAATGAAAGCAGCAAAGAAACATTTCGAAACAGCCAGCTTGAAGACATAATTGATGGTCAACAACCACTTATCTCAATTGAAAAGGTAAGCACCCTCCAGCATTGTTATGTATTTGTATTAAAAATTCTAAGTTGTGTTTAAAAGTTGTTTCTAAGCACACTTTGTATATCTTGTTTTTTCATAAATTAATCAGAATAATGTCAATTATAACATGAGAACTTAGTAAAAACAGCAAGTTTAGATTACTATTATTTTTATTTTCATTTATAGATTTAAAATTTATGTTATTCCTTTTCAGGTATATATGGTATATATGTCATTATCATCCCATTATAATCCTAGCTGTAAGAAAAGCAACGAGGACCAGACCTATGTCCCAAGACCCAACGGTTTCTGGCCTTTGCTTTTGTCCTCCAATCATATTCTCTTGCTTTCAAATATTTTTTTTTTTTTGGCTCTATCCAAAACAATTAGTTTTTGACATTCAGTTAAAAGGTTCTAGTTCCAATTCTTATGGTGCCCTTATGAGGCTATCACTTAGTTTTTAATTTTGAATAACCAGCATGCATAAATTTGGAATTTTATCAACCATATGGTGTTTTTGACAACATTTCCTAATTGATTTTGAAAAATAAAAGATGCTGAGTAAACAGATAAAAAGAATAATTGAAATAAAACCCAGACATATTTCTTTAATCATTATTGTATATATGGTGGATATTAGAGATTAACTAACAGCTTTCGTTGGTGTTTCTTTCTAGGTTGTCCCTAACTTGGAAAAAATGGCAGTTAATGGAAAGGATATCACAAAATTGTGTCACGATCAATCTCGGCCTGAGCTCCTTCACAAAATAGAAATTCTTCATCTGCTATGCTTTTTTCAAGATCAGTCAATTTTGTTTCCATTTACTTTCCTGAAAAGAATTCCCAATCTCAAAACACTCAGAGTAGCTTTGAGTGATTTTAAAGAGTTATTCCCCTCCCAAGAACTTGACGAGAGTTGCACCCTGACACTTCAAAAATTGAGATCATTAACTCTGGAAAGTCGAGGTAACTTTGAATGCATATGGAATGGAGACTCTACATTGCCCAATATCCTTGAAAATCTTCAAGACTTGGAACTCAGAAAATGTTCTAGTTTGATAAAATTAGCACCCTTCACCATATCTTTAAGAAATTTGAAAAGTTTGGTGGCAAGTGAATGTAGAAGATTGATGAACTTATTGACATTTCCTATCGCAAAAAGTCTAGTTCATCTCCGGAGAATGAGAATTATCAACTGCGAGAGTATGGAAGAAATAGTGGCTAATGAGGAGGATGAAAAAGGAATAGTTGCTCATGAGATTGTTTTTGAGCGATTGAAATTATTGAAACTTCATAGCTTACTAAGGCTCACAAGTTTTTGCACAGGAAGAAATTTTGTCTTCAATTTCTCAGCCTTAGAACGAGTAATAGTGACTCAATGCCTCATGATGACAACTTTTTCTCCTGGAGTCATAAGGGCACCATTATTGAAAGCTATATTCGGGACAAAAGAAATGGACAAACCGCGTTGGTATGCTGATCTGAATACAACAATAGAGATGTTGTTCAAAGAAACGGTATGTCTAGAACTACTGACTCCATATCTTTTATATTACTATTATCCTTGCTGCATTTATCTGGTTTAGACAAACAAAAAGAGAAGGACAAATATACTTTGTTGCCTCCCCCATTATAGATTTTTCTGTTATTGTCTATAGGTAAACAAAAAAGAAGATAGGAAAAAAAAAGGAGCACAAGAAGATAAAACAGAAGAAGCAACAACAAAAGAAGAGAATGACAAAAAAAGAGGAGGAGATGAAAGAGTAGAAAAATCTGTAACAAAAGTAACAACAAAAGAAGAAGAGAAAGGGGAAGAGGGAGCAATGAAAAAAGTAGAGGTAGGAATATGGACAGAAGAAAATGGGGCAGAGGAGGATGGCAAAGAAGAAGGAGAAGGAAAAGTGGAAGAAATAGAAACAAAAAAAGAGGGAGAAAAGTGGGCAGAAGATACTCAAGTAGATGATAAATGTGGTAATAAAGGTAATGAGGACGACCAAAAGAAGAAGCCAGATTCTCCAAGTCACAATCTAGATGAGTCAAAATCAAATAAGAGGAATGGAATAGTCCTCTCAACTTCAGAACCTTCTAAACTTGACAGAAATAAGGGGACAAAAGTTATACCTTCCTTATCAAGATTGCCTTCTACTGCACCATCATCAGCAGGAGTGGACATGAGTTTCACCAGGCAACCAAGTCAAGGTCACTTATTTTCCTCTCCTTTTCTGTCGATCATGAGATTTTGACATCTCTTTCTCTTCCTAATTGTTTCTTTTTTCTGTTTCCCTTTCACTCACATTTAAAGTGAGTTATACTTCTTCAAATACTGATGAATTCATGAGCGCTACTGATGTTATGGTTCCTGTGACATCAACGACTGAAGCTAAAGTAACAAATATTATTAATCTTGTTACTCTTTCAACTTCTATTATGGAAGTAGACGTGCCCCAAAATTTATCTTATGAAACCAATAAAACTATCTCTTGCGGCGAGGTTGTTTCTTCTTCTTCAACCCAAGCTTTTATACCTTTTGCTTCTGTAGATAACACCAGTCCAGTGCTTACACAGGGTATGCTTTATTTCTTTGCTATAGATCCTAAGTATTACTTTGTTTTACTTATAAAAAGTTTCCTCACTTTTTCTTGCAGATGCTTTTGCTCCATCGACTTTAACAGGTAAAATTGGAACTCATTATAAGTTACAATCCTCAAGATAATTACTTTTTTGTGGATACATTCATACTTTACTGCTTTTGCAGCCATCCATTTGGATTTGCATGTTTATTCTCAACTCTCTGTCCTACTTCAGGTGTTCAGGTTACCCGGGGGCTTTCTACAGTTTCTGCAATGTTAACTCCAGTTCCAACCATGCACACTGAGTCACCAACTCCTGCAGTTCTGCCTTTGTCCTCAATTGATAGTCATCTTCATTCAACTGGTTTATCAATCCAAATGGCTGCCACTATACCCTTCATTCTTATTACTGACATGGCTGCGTTTCGAGGACTTGGTCTTTTGCACAAGAAATTCATCCCCTTACTTGAAGAGGCAATGTCCGAGCACCCTGAACTATGGATAAGGAGGCCACAAAAATGTAGTAATGAATTTTCTCTATGGGGATTCCATGCTTTGGGGAGAGTTCTAGAATTTCTACGGACAGTTAAGATTAGAGATATAACCTCTGAAAGGAAGAGAGAATTTTCCAGGTTGTGGTTGGAATTAGAAGCTTTTGGCTTTGACCTTACTTGGCTGGAACCTTCTTACCAGAAGGTTATGACTTGTTTTATTGATGAGCCCAAAATAAAACGCTTTGAGGAATTGAAAGGGGAAGTGATCTCTCTAGCTAAAGATCTGAGAGAGAAAATAGCAGAACTTACAGAGGCGTCAAAAAACTTGACTAATCCAGATTATGTAATTGATTTTTAGTTTTTTAAAAAAATGCTCTTATATTTATTGAATATAAAGATATTGTACTAAACCATATGTAACCATATTTCATTGTGACAAAATCTAGCCTTAATTGGGGAAATAAGGGTACTAATTTTCCCACACCAATTTCATGGAAGTTATTTTTTTTTTTTTAATGCAAGTCAAATTCACACAGTTCTTCATGAAAGTTAATCATTGATTTTAATTTGGTTCAAGTGTCTCTGATCATTCAAATACAAATTTTTCCATGGTGTTGTGTAATTGAAAATCAAAGTGATTTAATTTGTAAACACATTAATCAAAGTGAATATTATCAAAGATAATCCAAAAAGTGTTAGTTGCACTGGTAAACTCCAGGATGAGAACAAAGGTTCTAATCTTAGAGGCCCACATTTAGAGAAGATCCTAACAGTACAACTTTGTAGATTCCAATGAGATTAGATCATACCTAAATGGGAGATACTTGTGGTGAAAATCAATAATAATAATCATAATAATAAAGCATACGTTAGTTTTAATAATATTCCTATTTAAATCTAATAAAAAAACAAAAAATATAAAAAATGATATTAAAATATAAAAGTTGGAATTGGAACTGATATGTTGTGTTGACATCTAATTTATATTATGATATGTGCATGTTCTGAGCAAAAATCCTTTTTTAACAAACTAGTTAAACGGAGTACATGCTTCTTGGCCGAAAGACGAGAATTTTTAACTTCAAAAGGGAGATTATCCGCATGGCACGAGAGCTTACAGAGGACCAGAAGAGGAAGGTTGAAAAGGAAAAAGAATAAACTATTCTTGGGGATCAAGTTTTTTTTTCCTTGTGGAAAAGATTTAAATTCTGTAATTGTTTAAGCATAGTTTTTTATTTGCCTAAATGACTTTTAAACAACTTAATTGACTGTTGATTCAATCTTGTGTTTGTAATTAAGTACAATTTTTGTTTTATCTTATTTGGTGTTTACTTCGAGCTAGTTCGATCAAATTTACAACGTTGTGTTAGAAATCTATTCAAAACAACACAAGTACAAAAAAGAACTAATTGCATGAAAGAAAAAGTTTTAATACAAGTAGAAATCAGTAAATCTAATTGCAAGTAAAACCAAAAGGAAGCATTTCATTTCCTATATTCATGTGGAAAATGCTTTTGCCTATGTAATTAAGGGTGTAATGACATAGTCACAATAGTTACAAATGATTACCTTATGTCCCACAAATTCAAAATTAAAATCTCAACAACTATCTAATTTAAATACATGACAAACTCACAAATTCAAAATTGAAATCTCAATAACTATCTAATTTATATAAATGGCAAACGATATAAATATGCAAATCCTTATTGCACTAATCTTTCAAAAATACTAAATATAACAGCTATGACATTCTGGTAAAATCACATGGTATTATTAGGGATTGAATATATAGAATGGGATACAGTTATAGAATCTGTAGAATGTGAGACAATTATACAACTTAAAATCACTTAAGTTGTGGGATTGAATCTATAGAATGGGAGATAGTTATACAACTTAAAATCATTTTCGTTGAGGGATTGAATATATAGAATGGGAGACAGTTATAAAATCTATAGAATGGGAAACAGTTATACAACTTAAAATCACTTTTGTTGAAGTACTTGTACTTGACAGTGTTGCGTTCGTCACCATATTTTCTTGTAAAAGGAATTTGCTCTATCAACTTCTATAGGTAAAATTGGAACTCATAGGTACTTTAGGTAGTGGGTAATAAGAGTTATAAACACTTTACTAACATATTCCACTTCCAATGTGGGATTCAAGTGGGATATTACATTCTCCCTTACTTTAAATCATTGAAGTCCTTGTTAAGGCCTAATTCTAGGATCCTTTCCCAGGTGATGTAGGTTTTCAAAGACATAGGCCATTATAGCCACCACGTTGCTACCATCGCCACTCGAGTTGCCGTCATTGCCTTTTCAAGTTTTCTTCTCTTTCCTTCAGATCAAGGATGGAAATTAGGGTGCACAGTCTATCCTAGTATGGCCTACACGTCACGAACGATTGATGCTCTGATACCATTTGTAACATCCTAGTCTGTAATATGTGTGTGGGGTTGGCATATGTTGAGTTCTATATCAGATGTATACTGGGCTAATCATGGCTATATAAACTATAAGCATTAACTAACAAGTATCTTCAAGCTATTATTTTAACCCATGTTGTATGGGTTTGAATTATTTGGTACTTAGGCCTATTGGGCTTGGGGCATTACAAATGATATCAGTGCCAATCCAGTATTCACACCTATGTTAAAGGTTGTAGAGAAAACAGAAGTAAATGAAGGAGGCAATGAAACAAATTTTTTGTATCCCATAACTTGACAAATTGTTGACTCAAAGATGATCATATGAGTTTAAACAGTCAATGGTTCCCAAAAAAAAAAAAAAAAAATTATACTCCTTAATACGAATTTAAACTATCAATGGTTCTAGAAAAAGGAACACCCATACTCATTGACATGAGTTTAAACTATTAAAGGTTCAAGACGAAAAAAAAAAGGCAGCCATACTCCTTGATTCGAGTTTAAAATATCAATAGTTCCAAAAAAAAAAAAAAAAAAAGAATACCAATACTTCTGATATGAGTTTAAACTATCAAAGGTTCAAAAAAAGACACCCATACTCCTTGGTATGAGTTTAAAATATCAAAGGTTCCGAAAAAAGGAACACCCATACTCCTTGATACGAGTTTTAACTATCAAAGGTTCAAAAAAAAAAAAAAAAACACTCATATTTCTTAATATGAGTTTAAAATATCAATGGTTCCAAAAAAATAAACACCCAGACTCCTTGATACGAGTTTAAACTATCAAAGGTTCAAAAAAAAAAAAAAAAACACTCATATTCCTTGATACGAGTTTAAAATATCAATGGCTCCAAAAACAAAAAAAAAGAACACCTATATTTCTTGATACGAGATTAAACTATCAAAGGTTTAAAAAAAAAGTGTAGGGATTTTGATTATACCAGGCACAAAGAAATTTAAAAAAATTTGGCATAATCAAATTTCTAGGATAATCTCTATTGTTTATGAACCAATATTTTTCTATTACTCTTATAAATAGAATATTACCTCTTGAAGAGATTAAGACGATCTTAACTTTTGATCCACAAGTTGTACAGGGTGTACAACCTCTAAGTGTATCCACACCGAATGACTTGATCAAGAGCTAAATGTTGGTTGCCAAAAATCTCCTTGTGTGTTAGCACAAGTGATGAGATTTTCTCACGTCTCCCAAACACTCAGTTTTCCAATAATTCTCTATTGAGAATTTTGATTCTATGTGATATATGAATAAAAGTTACGTACGTTACTTCTAAGATATAACCTTATTTAAGTATGATATAACTAAACTCTAAATGATAAGATCAGATATTATCTATTAGAGACTTTTAGATAAAATAGGAAAATCTCATCAAAGTTAATCCTATTTTAAATTTCAAATATCATTTGTTTGTAATTACATGAAAGCCCAAAACTTCTCTTAATCAAATTGCATCCATTTGTGTATGACCCCTTAGATTCATATTAAACTGGCAGTAGGCCACATTAACTTAATGTAATTTTAAATTAGATCCACATCTAATTAATTTAAATCAAAACTAATTTTGATTTACCCATTAATGAGAATTAAATTAATTATCGGGTTACCTACAAGTCAAGATTGATACCTAGTAGCACGTGATGACTACCCAGATAATACAAATATATTTGTGAACCTTTCCATTGTTAGCTACCATGCAATTCAATCTTTCCATCATTCAATGTTCCTGATTAAACTTAGAGTATGGATTAATGTCAAACCCTAAATTGTTTAATCTGATGTATCTATTTATAAGTCACAACTCAAATAGTGAAACCTGAATTCTCTAATCTAGTTTAACACCACCCTGGCTAGGGACTTTCTGAGTTATGTCTTAATTAGATAACATAGAACATTCTCTCTCTTTACTGAGAGTGATAAATCCCTTATTGTACATTCATATACATTCATACATAGATAGTCATACCCAACATCCATCTCTGTATAACCCATGGTAAATTATATTTAGATAGTATCAAAGCATAATAACCTATGTACAAGGTATCTTTGATGCCTCAGGTCTGAAGATCATTTGCACCACTACAATGACTACAATGAAGAACACTCATTGACAACTATATAAAAGTCCATATGAGTATTCTATAATTGAGTCAATTCAGTGAACTTGTTCTCTAACAAGCACCTACATGTTTATTATAGTGTCAACTACACAAGTGATCATGAGATCGATCACCCTCAACATTTGAGCTAATATAACATGTACTAATCTAACCGGATCATTAATTTCCATTATTAATGATCCTATGATTAGGAATATTTAAGAACAAAGCTTAAGAAAATATATCTCATAAGCATGATCACATCATTGTTCTTATTTTCATTACTTATATTCTATTGGATTTATCATGTTCATACTAAAGAACTAACTAGCAATTAAAGTACATGATAAATAATAATATCATATAATAATGAAACATATTCATTTTATTAATAACTGAATAAAATTGTATTTATAAGTAATATACCATAGACATCTAATATCATTGGCTTGTAGGGCATACTACTAACAATCTCCTACTTGCACTAAAGTCAATCTCTCTTGTATCTTATACCCATCTTCTCAAAGTGACGATCAAAATTTTGTTGAGACAATGGTTTAGTGAATGGATCTGCTATATTATCATTTGTTGATACCTTTTGTTTATTCATATCACCCCTATCAATGATTTCTCTAATCAAATGAAAACGCCTTAGAATGTGTTTGGTCTTTTGGTAAGACCTTGGTTCCTTTGTCTGTGCTATGACTCCATTGCTATCACAATATAATAAGACTGGATTAACAATATCAGGAACCACACCTAGCTCGTTAATGAACTTTCTCATCCAAATAGCTTCTTTGGCAGCTTCGTTGGTAGCAATATATTCAGTCTCAGTGGTTGAGTCTGCAATGGTGTCTTGTTTGAAACTTTTCCAATGATCACTCCACCATTCAAGGTGAATACATACCCTGAGTCAATTTGAAAACTTGAGTCTGTAAAGGCATCAATTTTCAAATCTGATCCTTCATAGATGAGAAACAAATCTTTAGTCCTTCTTAAGTATTTAAAAATGTTCTTCACTACTTTCCAATGACATTCACCGGGATTAGACTGATATCTGCTTGTTACACTAAGTGCATAAGCAACATCAGCTATAGTACATACCATAGAATACATTATAGATCCTATTGTCGAAGCATAAGGTACTATACTCATTAATTCTCTTTCTTGAGGTGTCTAGGGTGACATCTTCTTAGAAAGAGTAATTCCATGACTCATAGGCAAATAGCCTTTCGTAGAATCATTCATACTGAACCTCTTCTATATTTTATCTATGTATGTAGATTGGGACAAGCCAAGTAACCTTTTAGATCTATCTCTATAGATCTTAATCCCTAAGATATAGGTAGCTTCACCCAAATCTTTCATGGAGAAGTTCTTTGATAGCTAAACCTTGACTAATTGTAACATAGCTCCATCGTTCCCAATGAGGAGTATGTCATCCACATATAGGATTAAGAAAGTAACAGCACTCCCATTAACCTTTTTGTATACACAAGGTTCATCCGGATTCTTAATAAAATCAAACTTTTTGATTGTTTCATCTAAATGGATGTTCCAACTTCTTGAGGCTTGCTTGAGTCCATAAATGGATCTATGTAGCTTGCATACTTTGTGTTTATCATCACTAGATATAAAACCCTCAAGTTGTATCATGTACACATCCTCTTCAATATTTCCATTGAGAAATGCAGTTTTTACATCCATTTGCCATATTTCATAATCATAGTATGCAACTATAGCAAGTAAAATCCTAATTGATTTAAGCATGACTACAGGAGAAAATGTTTCATCAAAATCAATTCCTTGCTTTTTGACCATCTTCTTTTGCCACTAGTCTTACTTTATAGGTTTCAACCTTTTCATCTACTCCAATCTTCCTTTTGAAGACCCAATTGGAACCTATAGGTACTATACCTTAAGGTACATCAACCAAAGTCCATACTTTGTTAGAGTACATGGAATCCGTTTCAGATTTCATGGCTTCTTGCCACTTCTCAGAGTTAATGTCATACATTGCCTCTTCATTGGTAGTAGGATCCTCATCATTATGAGTTGACCCTCATCACCCTTAATGAGAAATCTATAATATCTCTTAGGTGGTTTGGGTATCCTTCCTGACCTACGTAAAAGTTGTGTATTTTGAGGTTCCACTTCAATAGACAACTAAGGTGGCAGTGTATCATTCACTTGTGATTCTTGTAATATCTCATCAAGTTCTATCTTGCTCCCACTATTTCTTTCTAGCATAAATTCTTGTTCTAGAAAGATAGCATGTTTTGAAACAAAAACTTTTTGTTCCAATGGGTGAAAGAAATAGTATCCAGCAGTTTCCTTAGGATATCCCACAAACCTGCACTTATCAGATTTTGCTCCTAGCTTATCTGATTGTAATCTTTTTACATATGCAGGACAACCCCAAATCTTAATGTAATTAAGATTGGGTTTCTTCTCTTTCCATATCTCATATGGTGTTGATGATACAACCTTCAAGGGTACTCTATTGAGTAGGTAGGCAGCAGATAGTAGGGCATAACCCCAGAAAGAGATAGAAAGATCAGTGTAACTCATCATGGATCGAACCATGTTTAACAATGTTCGGTTTCTTCTTTCTGACACACCATTCATTTGTGGTGTTCTAGGAGGAGTCCACTGAGAGAAAATTCCATAATCTTTTAGATGATCAAGAAACTCATCGGACAAGTATTCACCTCCTCGATCTGATCGAAGAGTTTTAATACTCTTCCTAGTTTGCTTTTCAACTTCACTTTTGAATTCCTTGAACTTTTCAAATGATTCAGATCTATACTTCATTAAGTATACATACCCATACCTAGAAAGGTCATCGGTGAAAGTAATAAAATAGGAGTAACCTCACCTAACAGTGACTATTAAGGGTCCACATACATTAGTATGTACTAACCCTAATATATCTACAGCTCTTTCTCCATATCCGCTAAATTGAGATCTAGTCATTTTTCCTGTGAGACAAGCTTCACAAGTTGGATAGGATTCAAAATCCTTGAAGTCTAAATAACCTTCTTTTACCAACTTGTGAACTCTATCTTCACTAATATGACCTAGTTTTAAGTGACACATATATGCATAATTTACTTGATCCTTCTTCCTTTTGTTTGAATATTCGATATTAAGTACATTACCATGCACATTAAGAATATAAAGACCATCATCTAAAATACCAGTACCATAAAATTCATTACTGAAATAAATTGAACAACATTTGCTCTTAAGAGAAAATTCATAACCCTTTCTATCAAGTTTAGAAACAGAAATAATGTTCTTAACTAAAACTGGTACGTAGAAGCAATTTTTAAGTTCTAATGTTTTTCGATATGGTAAAACTAAGCAATAGGTTCCTATAACTAGTGCATCAACTTTTGCTCCATTTCCTAGTCACAAGTTCACTTCACCTTTGCTCAGCCTTCTACTTCTTCTCAGTCCCTGCATAGAATTGTAGATGTGAGAACCACTACCAGTATCTAATACCCATGAAGTAGAATCATTAATAGTTACATTAACTTCAATAATGAACATATGAGACCAACCTTCAAAAGGTTTGTACTTCAAATTGCAAGATACTCCTTGCAATTTCTCTTCCAATATCCATCATTGCCACAATGGAAGCATTGTCCCTTATCATTGGCCTTGGAAGCTTTCTTAATACCACCATTAGGTTTGTGTAGCTTCTTCTTTTTTGAATCCTTCTTTTTAGAAGAACTCTTGCCCTTTTTGGACTTTGAAGAGCTACCTACATACATAATGTGGTTTTAATCCTTCTTAATAGATGGTTCAGCAGTTTTCAGCATGTTAACAAGTTTAGGAAGTGAAGCCTCTAGCTTGTTCATGTGAAAGTTCATAACAAACTGCAAGTAAGTGTCAGACAAAGATTGTAGTATCAAATTCGTGCACAACTCAGTGTCCATATTGAAGCCTAGTTCTTTTAACTACTCAATATGTCTAATCATTTTTAGTCCATGTTCATAGACAGATGATTGTTTAATCATCTTAGCCCTGAAGAGCTCTCTAGATATCTGATATCTAGTTATGCAATTATGCTCACCATAAAGTTCATGTAGATGCTTTATGATAGCTGAAGCATACTCCATCTTATCATGTTGCTTCTTAAGCTCATTTGACATAGATGCTTGTATATAGCATACAACTTTTATATTATGCTTTTCCCATCCAAAATAGGCATCTTTTTCCTCAACAGATGAATTCTCATCAGGAATTTTAGGAATAGAAGCCTCAAGGACATAACCTATCCTTTCAGAATTGAGAACAATTCTCAAATTCCTAAGCCAATCCATATAATTTAGTTCAATCAAGCGATTTATTTCTAAAATACGGGTAAGTGGGTTTGCCATGGTGATCTACAAATAATCAACAAATTATATTAGCATTTATTCAGATAATTAACTACCAAATAGATTTGGTCTTTTAATCTAAATGGTACCTCCCACTATTCTCTTCGGTTTCCATTACCCTCTAAAAATGGAAAGTGAGTAACCCCGTTAGAAGGTTACTTAGCAGGGATTAAGATCCCATCATATATACAAATAGCCATGTGTGACACAACAAACCAAAAGTATTTGATAGGTAGATAACTATTATCAATTTCATCATATGAAATTCTAAATCATATTTAGCTCCTTAAAATTATGCAACCATGTGTGACATAACAAATTACATAACTTTTAATTAAGTTACTCCCACTATTCGCAACAAGTATATCCTAATATATATAATTCTTGTGTGACACAACAAAATTATATAATCAAGATATCTCATAAGCATCTACTATGCATAGATAATACAAATTATCTTAGAATTGCAAATCATGTATGACACATCAAATTTACAATCACAAGATAATTTCTAATATTATCTGTAATAGTGGAGGGCTACAAATTTCATTCTTATAATGAATTTCGTTACAACTTAATATTTCTATATTTGATTAAGAGGGATTCTTGGTCAAATTTTAATATATTTAGGTCTCATCATGCATATATCATATATATCATCTATGAGCTAAGCATGCATCAACATACATTTTAATATACATCTTATGCTAATGTGGTGGATGACTATGGACCTTTCTAAATGTGATTTACTTGAGCCATAAGTAAATCACTAGGACATTCCTAGGTAAAATTATTACATGAAAATATCCCATACATTCGTGGGTCTTCAATCTTTAAACATGATCCGCCGCCTTTCTTTAATAAAACTCTATCCTATCCTAATAATCTATACATAGTACTTATTAAGAAACCTTGAATCAAATTCAAGGGGAATTACATAGGAGGGAGATAGAAAATTACATTGAGAAATAAAATAGAAAGGCGAGGCATGCAAATCCCATTTAAATATTACAACCCAAATAATTTTACAACCATTAAAAATAAGATAAAACCCATCACATAGGTCTAATGTCCATAGTCATCCACTAATCATCTATATAATCACATTGCATTAAATAAAAAAATAATAATAACTTGATTCCATTCTAATTGTGATTATGCATGAAGTTTCTTAATATCAAATATCCATGAATTTCTCAAATCCTGGTAATATTAGATTTAAATAATAATCAATTATAATCCAATAGGGATTTTAATAAAAATAAAATAACTCTTATATTATTTTAATTAGAATCCTACTTCTATTAGTAATATTAAAATAAAATAACTCTTAATTTATTTTAATTAGAATTCCTAATGAAATAAAACAACTCATGTTTATATCAATTAGGATTCTATCCTTCCAATTAAAATAAAATAACATTTATTTATTTTAATTAGAAAACAATTGAGACTAGTATTTTAAAATAAAATAACACTTATTTAATTAATTAAGATTCTTCTAATCTTAATAATTTTGTTTCAAAAATTAAATTAAATAAATAAGAAGCCTAAAAGAATAAAGCAATATACATGACAGTGGCATATCCAGTTAATTTCATCAAAGTTTATCCTATTTTAAATTTCAAATATCATTTGTTTGTAATTACATAAAAGCCCAAAACTTCTCTTAATCAAATTGCATCTATTTGTGTGTGACCCCTTAGGTTCATATTAAACTGGCAGTAGGCCACATTAACTTAATGTATTTTTCAATTAGATCCACATCTAATTAATTTAAATCAAAACTAATTTTGATTTACCTATTAATGAGAATTAATTCTCGGGTTATCTAAAAGTCTAGATTGATGCCTAGCAGCATGTGATGACTACCCAGATAATATAAATATATTTGTGAACCTTTCCATTGTTAGCTACCATACAATTCAATTTTTCCATCATTTAATGTTCCTGATTAAACTTAGAGTATGGATTAATGTCAAACCCTAAATTGTTTAATCTGATGTATCTATTTATAAGTCACAACTCAAATAGTGAAACCTGAATTCTCTAATCTAGTTTCACACCACCCTGGACAGGGACTTTCTGAGTTATGTCTTAATTAGATAACATAGAATATTCTCTCTCTTTACTGAGAGTGATAAATCCCTTATTGTACATTCATATACCTTCATACATAGATAGTCATACCCAACATCCATCTCTGTATAACCCATGGTAAATTATATTTAGATAGTATCAAAGCATAATAACCTATGTACAAGGTATTTATGATGCCTCAGGTCTGAATATCACTTGCACCACTACAACGAAGAACACTCATTGACAACTATGTAAAAGTCCATATGAGTATTCTATAATCGAGTCAATTCAGTGAACTTATTCTATAAAAAGCACCTACATGTTTATTATAGTGTCAACGACACAAGTGATCATGAGATCGATCACCCTCAACATTTGAGCTAATATAACATGTACTAATCTAACCGGATCATTAATTCTCATTATTAATGATCCTATGATTAGGAATATTTAAGAACAAAGCTTAAGAAAATATATCTCATAAGCATGATCACATCATGGTTCTTATTTTCATTGCTTATATTCTATTGGATTTATTATGTTCATACTAAAGAATTAACTAGCAATTAAAGTACATGATAAATAATAATACCATATAATAATGAAACATATTTATTTTATTAATAACTGAATAAGATTGTATTTATAAGTAGTATACCATAAACATCTAATATCATTGGCTTGTAGGGCATATTACTAACAAAAAAAACATCAGTACTCCTTGATACGAGTTTAAATTGCATGCAATCTCCAAAGCTTCAAATTTTCTTAGCATGAAGTGAAACTGTTCCAACATTCTTTATTACGAATAGAACTGCTACAAAGATTCAAATTTTCTTAGCACGAATTGAAACTGCTCAAAAATTTTAAGATTTCTCATCACGAACAAAAACTGCTCCAAATCTTCAAGCTTCCTTAAGTAGAAATGAAACTGCTCCAAAGCTTCAAATTTTCTCAGCATTAAGTGAAACTGCTCCAAAATTTCAAGATTCCTCAGCACGAATAGATCCTACTCTAAATCTTCAAGGTTCCTCAACTTAAAATGAAACTACTCCAAAGCTTCAAATTTCCTCAATGCAAAGTGAAATTGCTTCAAAATTGTAAGATTTCTCAGCACGAACATAAACTGCTCCAAATCTTCAAGGTTCCTTATTATGAAATGAAACTGCATCAAAGTTTCAAGGTTTGTCATTATGACATAAAACTGCCTCAAATTCTCAAATATTTCCTTGACGTTAACTAAAACTACTTCAAAAAAAAAATTACTTTATAAAAAAAAAAAAAAACAAAAAGCCACAAAAAGCAAGAACATTTCAAGTCACAAAGTATAAGATACTTCAAGCCTCAACAGTTATTGCATGATAAGCATGCATACATAGTTAAGTCTTGATGTGGGGATATTTGTAGACACCAAAATTTTGGCATTTTTTTCTATTAAAATAATTTACCAATTTAAGGTTCAATTAGTTAAATTATAAATTGGCAAATTAGACATTAATTAGTCAAAATATAAATTAACAAATTAGACATTAATTGGTCAATTGACAAAATAGACAAAAATTGATAATCAACACCTATTACAACTAAATCACCTCAAATCAACCCAACATTCTATTTAATCACCTCTAATTACATTTAAATTGGACAAAGTCTTCAATCACCGCAATTACCTCAAATTCTACAACTTTCCCACCCTAGCCTCTCCTATAAATAGGTTCATATAAGCAATGGAAGAGAGGCAAAAAAGTCAAGGCACAAAAACTCTTAAAACTCCCTTGTTTTTCTATCTCAAACAATAGAGATTAAGCAAGCCACAAATCCCTGCGATTAAGATCAGTGCCCGTAAAGAACACAAGACCTTTCTCAATGATCATCCACAGCGTCTTTTTCAAAGAGGCTGATCAATTCATCTGGGATCAAGTTACATAGCCCTCAGATCAAGCAAAGTTTTCAAGGAGATCTAATTAGAGGATTTTATTCTTTTCTTGTAAAGAATATTAATTTAGAGGTTGTACCATCTTTCTAGAAATTATAATATAATTGTTATTTTTGTACATGCTTTCTTGTTCGTTACTTTCAGGCACAAATTTGTCGTTCACAATTCCCATTTAAATCTAATAAAATAATATAAAATAATACATAAATATAAAAGTTGGAATTGGAACTAATATGTTGTGTTGACATCTAATTTATATTATGATATTGATATGTGCAAGTTCTAAACTAAAATCCCTTCCTATCTAATTCTCTCGGGGAAAAGATTTAAATTCTGTAATTATTTAAGCATAGATGTTTTATTTGGCAAAACAACTTTTAAGCAACTTAATTGATTGTTGATTCAATGTTGTGTTTGTAATTAAGTACAATTTTTGTTTTATCTTGATTGATTGTTGCTTTTGACTGGTTCAATAAAATTTACAACGTTGTGTTAGAAATCTGTTCAAAACAACACAAATGTAATACAAACAGGTTAAAGAAAAAGTTTTACAACAAGCAGAAATCACTTAATCTAATTGCAAGTAAACCAAAAAGAAGCATTTCATTTCCTATATTCATGAGGAAAATGCTCTTGCCTCTGTAATTAGGAGTGTAATGACATAGTCACAATAGTTACAAACGATTACCTTTATGTTTCACAAATTCAAAATTAAAATCTCAATAACTATCTAATTTAAATACATGATAAACTCACAAATTCAAAATTGAAATCTCAATTACTATCTAATTTATATACATGACAAACGATATAAATATGCAAAACAATTGTCTATCCTTATTACACTAAGCTTTCAGAAACACTAAATGTAACCACAATGACATTCTAGTAAAATCACATGGTATTATTAAGGATCAAATTTATAGAATGGGAGAGAGTTACAACTTAAAATCACTTTCGTTAAAGTACTTGTGCTTGACTGTGTTATGCTGGTCACCAAATTTTCTTGTAAAGGAATTTTCTCCGTCGACTTCAACAAGTAAAATTGGAACTCATAGGTACCTTAGGAAGGGGGTAATGAGAGTTATAAACACTTCACTAACATATTCCACTTCCAATGTGGGACTCAGGTGGGATGTTACATTCTCCCTTACTTTAAATCATTGACGTCCCCGTTAAGGCCTAGTTCTAGGATCCTTCAAGGTGATGTAGGTTTTCAAAGACACATGCCATAATAGCCACCACGTTGCTGTCATTGCCATCTGAGTTATCGTCATTGCCTTTTCAAGTTTTCTTCTCTTTTCTTTGAATCAAGGATGGAAAGGAAGGTGCACAGTCTGTCCTAGCATGTCCCACATATCACGAGGGATTGATGCTCTGATACTATTTGTAACACCCCAATTTGTAATCTTTGTGTGTAGGGTTGGCATATGTTGAGTTCTACAATAGATGTATCCTGGGTTGATCATGGCTATATAAACTACAAGCATTAACTAACAAGTACCTTCAAACTAGTATTTTAACCCATTTGGTATGGGTTTGAATTATTTGGTACTTAGGCCTGTTGGGCTTGGGACATTACAAATGATATCAAAGCCAATCTAGTATTCACACCTATGTGGGTTTAAGGGCTCTGCAATCTAGGTTATGTGTGAACGTTAAGGATTTAAGTGGAGAGTTTGTGACAATGTTGATCTGGTTATATAAGCTACAAGCACTAACTACCAACACTACAAGAAAACCAACCTTCTCATACGAAGCTTTTTCCGAGAAACCAATGTTTGTAGGTAAATATCTTTTTACTCAAACTAGAGAAATTATTTTATTGACAAACCTTTTGTCAGTATTTTGGCAGATTTCATCATTTTTTTTAGAACAAATAGTATCGACAAACAAGTAATTATACTTTTTCTTACTATTAAACTTAAGCTAAGTTTGATAATGCTTTTTAAAAGGGTACTGTATCTTTTTAAAGCCACCACATGCAAAAATTGTTTGCTTTATTTTTTTGAGAGGTATTTTTTTTCTACCATTTTATACTTTTAAAAGTTATTTGTGGTTTTTTTTTTTTTTTTTTTTTTTTTGTCAACTATTTTTACACAGTTTTTTAAAAATCACAACATTACCAAACTCAGCCTTAGTTTGTATTACTTTAATTTAAGGTCCATTTAGATTGAGAAAAATGGAGGGAGAGGAAAGGAGAGAAGATGGTACGAGTTTTTTTCTTTTTGTTTGGGAGTTCTTTTTTTTTTTTTTTTTTTTTTTAAATAAAAAAGATGGATATACCCCTCCAAATCCCTCCAAAGCTTACTTTTTTTAATTCCTCTAAATTGGGAGGATTTATTGAGAAGATAATGGTACATTATAAATTTTATCATTTGTTATTAATATACCCTTATTCTTTTTATTAATATCTATTAATATTTAAATAAAATATGTTAAAGGCATAATAATAAAAAAATCCAATCACAGTCATCACCGTAATCCCAACAACAGTATCAGCCACCACAATCACATCCAAATCCACTGCAGTAACAACTACAACCACAACATTATCAACCATCACAGTTGTAGTCAAATCAACATTCTGAGTTCGCTTGCAACTCTTCTTGGTACCTACGCCAGACAACATAGATGTTAATCCCACAATGCATGTCCTATCAAGACATAACAACTACATAGATGGTCTCACTTGTGAAGACAAGATGGGTCTGGGTTAACAAAATGGTTAATAGTGAAATGTTCAATTTGGATTTTGACTATCCCGGTTGGAAAGATGAATTTCTGGGTGATGTTCAAGGTCATGACCTACAGTCACATACAGAGGAGCCTCAACCACAATCAGAATTTTAGGAGTCACCCATAATCACAGCCAATTGATAAACAATTTCAGCTCGATCAATAGCTACATTTTTGCACCTGAGCAAAACAACATCCCGGTTAATCCTACAATTTCGGTTCATTCAACCATAACAACAACAATGATGGCCTTAATGATTGTCTTGCTACTTTAACTCTTGATGATGATATAATTTGACAGTTGGTAAATATCCCAAAATGTCATTTTCTTGAAGAATAGGGAACGTTGGATTTAGACACTTTCTTTGAAAGTGACTGGCCATATAAACTTCTGGCCTTATACGAGTTAGTGTTTTCCCATAGTTTAAATAAGTTCAACATCACTTACAGATAGACCCTTTGAGGTGTTTTGTTTTTGGACTTGACCATTAGAATGAAAATGTGGAAATACGTCCCATAATTGTTTTATCCCCTGATAGAATAGACGAGCTTTTCAAATTCCACTCATTTCAACTACGGCAAAAACCAACCTAGTTACATCAAATAAGCTTAAGAATAACAAAGACAGCAGAACACGATCTAGTTTAAAAGGAATGAAGATATATGAAAATTAAATATAAATACAAATATGGTATATGAAACCATGAAGTTGAAAATATTTACAGCAATCATAAACCATGATGCTGATGCTTTCTGCCTAAATGCAAAGATGAACAAAACAACCTTGCCGACGTCCATTTAAAGACAAGAAAACAGAAAAATACTGCTAACAATGCTGGAGATCATAAGCCATATCACGCTATTAACACAGTATTCTGATAAAATATCAGATTCACTGCACTGGTCAAGGCAAGCACTTAGAGAAAGCCAAAAAAGAAACAAACACGAACTCCTATTCCTATTATGCCTGATTGCTAATACAACAACTTCCATCAGCCTAAAATAATTTGCACAAAAATGTGATTAACGTAGACAGGTCTAGCTAATAAAACTCATGGGCTAATTGGCTAGATGTATATCAATATATGCTCTTCATATGTTCTTATTTCAAATAGACTCGCAAGCAACACATTTCTGGATGTACTCTTACAAAAATATAAATACACCCCTTAAATGAAAATTTTTGTTTAAACATCATGCCAAACTTTCACAGGGATCATCATAAATATCACATTAAACTGGCCTCCATAAGAATGCAAGAAGGAAACTTACCGCGATAGCCCCCACCTCTTCTTCTCCCACCGCTAAATCCACGATTTGAAAACCCCCCATTTTCTATAATGAACGAGCATTTCCAAACTGGAATCAGTTTTAAATGGTTGTAAGCATCGATAAAATCAAAAAGAAATAACTACAGAGTACAGATAAAACATAATTCAGTATTAGGAATCTATACCATGGTAGTTATCATATCCGCCCTGATAGTTACCATATTCACCTTGATAATTACAATATCCTCCTTGGTCGTTACCATATCCACCTTGGTAATTACCATATCTGCCTTGGTACTTACCATATCCCCTTGGTAATTACCATATCCGCCTTGATAGTTCCCTTATCAACCCCTTCTCCAATTTCGCCCTCTCCCTCTGTCTCAACCCCGACCTCGACCATATGAGCCTACAAACATGCTATAAGATGTGTTAAATTATAGGCAAGAATGTGGTACTAGAATTTTAAACATCTAATGCTATTATTAGCTTCTCTTTGCGACCACCTTCATTTACAGCATTGTGAGGACCACGTCCTTGTTTAGGTTGTCGCTGCTGATAGTTAGATTGTGGCTTAGCTTGTTCCACAATATGTGCTGCAAACAAAATTTTCATAGAGAAAAAAGTCAATTTGAAGAAACCACAAAAAATAAAAAACAGAGAATAAAACTAAAATATAAGAAGTAGCATGGGCTAGCACAATATCCAAGCAGGGCAGTTCAGATCTCAATTTTTTCATATTCTCACCCAGGAGAATTGTGTTTTAACTCTCTAGTTGATAAGGTGATGGAGATCATTGAGACATGGCGAGTCATCTCCACACTGCATCAAATACATAAGTTGTTTCCCATCAATGCTCAGGAATGTACGCCATCCAAAGATATAGATACATTCACAATTACAGATGCATAACTCAGCAAAGATTGAACTGAAATAGTAAAAAAAAACATACGGTTCAAGACCCTCTTTTATGGGTTCCCATACATCAGTTATGCTCACTGAGCTTATGGCAGTATCTTGATGCAGGTACGGTATCCTTTTCTGTTTTAGGAGGCACACAACTAGTTAGAATACAAGGGAGACTATGTTTTGTCTGTGTGTGTGCATGTGTATGAGTGTGCGTGTGCGTGTGCGTGAGGGAGGGTTTCAAGGAACAGCTTGTAATACTATCAACCTTTAAAATCTCTGCAGTGGCTACAGTCTTGCTGATTGCCTGCCCTATTGCTTGTAAGACTATCTTGATGCAGCATACAGCAAAATGCGTGATGAAGGACAAATAATACATTCTCTGTTTAAAGAACAGAGAAAACAACAACCACAGCAAGAACCAATCGGAAAAAAAACGTCCACAATCAAAATGCTTAATTTAAGTTCGATAATATATATAGAAGCAGGTGGTAAAGAGTCTTTGCCAAAGTGTAAGTGACCAGTAATCATGAAGTGAACTATCCACGTAAATTAAAAGCACAAATCATGTCTGCGGCAGACCTCAATTTCACCATATATAGAATTTCTAACCCTGAGCTATGTCTGCCATGGTTTCAAGTGTCGACAAGTCTTCTCAGCACATTTATAGTTGTCACTTGCGGTTTGATCTTTTACTCTTTTCAGTTATACTAGCAACTTATATTTGCGTTCTACATTTCATTGCTACAAATTCAATGGCCGATATTGTAAGACATACTTGTATAGTTTGTACGTATTCCTGAATCATTTTGAGACTTGTCTTTGACTGCATGCTGCTAAGTTGCCCTTTTGCCCTTTTGCCTGTTAAGGTTGTTCTTTTTATTTATACTTTTGCTTTCAGTCAGATCAAAGTAGTTACTAATTTCCTAACTAAAGCTACCCGATTTCACATTTTAACTATCTAGTCAACGGCTGAATAGAAATTTTTATTCCTATTAAGAGCAAAAGACAACAGGACCCTTGATCTGTTCTACTGCTACTAAACTTTCTTGATCTATATGTTAACAAGCACTATTAATTACAGCTAAGTATACAACTACTTCTGCAGATTGATATTTTCAATTGCTTGGGTCCATCAAAAGTATTGGTTGGCTCTTTATGACTATATCCATGCACTTCTCAGGGTCATAAGTAAGTCACAGCTAAATATACTACTACTACTACAGTTGAGTGAGACTTCATAAACATATGCATATCACAACTAATATCAAGTGCATCGGATGCAATTTATAAGAACGCTACTATAGTTCGGAATCGAATCTCTTTACAAGTAAGATATTTTTGTCTCATGGTAGCATGTTCCAGTTCCCTTATCAAACTTTTATTATTGAATTAGTCATAAACTTCACATGTTTCTAATGTTTCGCATGGAATCATTAATTGATACAAGCTTGGAATATCTCACTATGGTAAATTTTTAAACCCTTCCATCCCTTACTAAGACTAAATAATATATATATATATTGTAAATTTTGGTTAATAACAAGTATATAAGCAATAAGCAACGTTTGATTTAATGTTTGATTTGTTTGGGGTAGGTAGTTCGGTCATTTTCTATAAATTCCTTATCTCTAGTAAAAGTGGAATTGAATCCAAATTCTTGAGACCATAAATCATAGTTTGAGGAATTGGTTGTAAATTATCCAAGTTCAATTTTTAATAGTGTATATAAGGTAGTTATTCCTCTCCAATAGTACAAATTAGTAATAACCTCAAATCATTCAAATTACCCATTAACTTTAACAACTCAAACCACACATGCATATCTTTCTTATTTCACCGGAATCACTAATATTGCTTGAAGAGGGAAAGAACAAGCCTGCTTTTAGCAATGAAATATTACAATCTTCTGTGATAGCAAATATATATGATTACTCCTCATTTAGACACAGATTTGGTGGTGGTCAATAAATTGGAAATATTTTTTAAAAATTGACCCTTCTTATGTATGACTTCTAATGAAACCAAAATTGATTTTTAATTGGTCTAGTAATATCATATCTATTTATTTTCGCCTTTTGTTTTACAATTAAGAAAATTATGAATATGAAAGTTTGGCCTTTTATATCATTACCTATAATTTATTTGGTCCTTATCTTTGATATATTATTTTTGGGAAAAATAAAAGAAAAAAGGTTCAAAATAATGAGAACTAGTAGATGAAGAAAGATGAAAGCTGTGTAGGAATATAAGGGGACCAAAAACCAATCCAAATAGATTAAGATATTTTTTTGTTACATGGTTTGACACCTTCAATTTTTGACTAGGGTGTTTCGATTGTAGATTGGATGCGTTTGGGTCCCTTTTTTTAGATTAAGAATATGTTATAATTTGAACCAAATTGACAATTTGCATAAATTAGTTTTGACCAATTAACTTATAAAAATTCAATTGCATTGTCATATACAAATAGACTAACTTATCCTTAATTTTTTATTATTCTAATATTTTTTTTGTTCTTAGGCTCAAATTTTATTTTTAATAATAGTTGTCTATTTTCTTAAGTCAATTCATGTAAATAAAAATATTCCTATTTAAATCTAATAAAAAATAAAAATAGTATTTAAAATAAAATTTTCGAAATTTCATTCAAATATATATATATATATATATAATGGTTTTAGATAATCTCTTTTATTTATTTATTTAAATTTTATTATAAAGTCGCATTTTGGTTGAAGTAAAAAATTATTATAAATAATATATAATTTTTTTTAGAAATTTTAATAAATTTATTTATTTAATTAATAGTTAATTAGAGAATAATCTTTGTTTTTGGTAAGTAAAGAATAATTTTTGTTTTTTTGTATGTAGAGAATAATCTTACCACCAAGAGCTTAGCTCAAGTAATTGGTACCTGTTCTTCACCTCCAGTGCCGAGTTCAAGTACTCCCAATATACCAAAAATAAAAAATAAAAAATCTTTTACTAATATATATATTTTTTGTAATTTACCACCCAAACATATTTATACCATATATATATATATATATATATACCAAGTAAAACATATTAGACTTATCAACCTAACTTATTCATTTACATACTAAAGACACATTTGACTTGTAGTCAATATAACTTTTGTAACATACTAAAGACACATTTGACTTGTAGTCAATATAACTTTTGTAATTTGTATACCAAACTGGACTGAAAATCAAAAAATGAAACCAAAATAACCAAATTTGATAATTTTTTTTATTTTTATTCAATTTCAAAATTTTAAAAAACTGACATTTTTTATTTGGATTGTTATTATTATTTTTTTTTTGTAAATATTTTATAAAAAAAATAAAAAAGAAAAGAAATAGATAATAAGAACTTAATATATAATATTTTTAATTAATTAATAATTAAAGAATAATTTTTGTTTTTGGTAAGAAAAGAATAATCTTTGTTTTTGGTTGGTAAAAGTAATATTCTTTGTTTTTGCAAGCTTAGTGCTTACCATGCATGAAACGTACCCAACAACGACAACTGAAGTCTTATGGCAGAATTGTTCAAAAGATCAAAAGATAATGCTAACTAACTTCACTTTGTAATTTTTAATGTTTGAATTGAAACAAGTAAAGAATAGAATTGTGTTTTTCTTGAGAACTGAGATATACATCTCATTTAGAAAGGAATCCATTTTATATTATAAGCTCAAAGTATTGCTCAAGAAAGAAATATAATTTGTGGTCTTCTTCTTCTATAAATATGTGTGGCATTAATTAAATTCCTAACTTCATTGAAGTTTATCATTTCTACATTCTTTTCTATATATTGTCAATTGATTTGCATCGTTCAATATACTTCTTGAATCCCAGCCACATTTGTACGACCACATCATTGTGCAGGTACGACCATTCGTCATCATTCAATATTGTTGCACTTGTGTCATCCTCTTTATGTGAAGCGTGAACTACTTACATTATTATAAATATCGATGAAATTTTAGTTAATTTGGTTAAGATGAATGTGTTGTCCCAAATTTGAATCTCAACATTAAAATATATGTGGTGATTTTTATTTTATTTTTTTAAAACTCTTTGTATTATTTGTCTCGTTTTATGTGTAGTCCTTTATAGTTGTAATTAATATTGTTGACGTGATGGTTACAAGTTTTTCAATTGACTTGAAATGTTATTAGCTTGATCAACGTTGTGAAGCTTTATGAAACAATGGTGGAATGACTGGCCTAGATTATAGAAAAACATTATCTCCAGAATGATGTGTTTTTTTTAACATTCTAAACTTGCAATTACTGCCTTATAAAAAAACAAGAACAATTTTGTAAACATAAAGCACAAATTAATACTTCACTAGTTAATAAGTAAATTGTTAAATTATAACAAACTTAATTAATTATATAAGGAAAAATATCAGTAATTTGAGTGGTTGGTAGTATGAGTTTAGGCCAAAAATTTCAAATTATAGAGATACACTCGAGTTTTATCCCCAAATCTTCTTTTTAATTCACATACAATTAAGTAATAAAATATATTATTATTTTTTAAAATAATTTATTTAAATTTATTCTATCAAAAAAAGTGAGGGACCTTATGGTCTCCTACTATATATAATATAAACCAATTTAAATTATTTAAAAAACTAATTCAATTAATAAAATTCATCCCACCTTGAAAACTACTAAACATTAACCTGCCTACTTTTTCACCCTCATTCTCCCTCCCACTCTTTTAATATACTAGCTGCTTGCAAGCACATAAGGGCCTATTTTGTATATATTTTACCTTAATTTAATTTTTTTAATTAATTCAATTTGATAAAAAAGTATTTGTTTATCAAAAGGGTGAGAGGGTGGGAAAATGGGAGAATGAGGAGATTACTATTTAAAAGTTATCAAGCGATAGATGAATTTTATTAGCTAAATTTATTTTTTAATAATTTAAATAGATTTATATTATATAACAGGAGATTATAAAGTCCCTCTCACTTTTATAATAGTATATATCAATACCTTTATTTTTATCAAATTGAATTATTGAAAAAAAAAACTAAATTAAGGTAAAATATATACAGAACATGCACATATGTCCATGCAGACGACAAATTATATATAAAAGTGGTTTAATGATCGAAATTTTATTTTCTTAAATAACCATATTATTTTTATTATTACATAATTACATTTTGCTGTTATTTTACTTCAAATATATTACTATTATTAATTTACATTTTGTTTATAATTTTCTCTATTTTAATATCAATATTATTATAATTATTTTGGGATTATTGATTTCTTTTTTACTAATTCTTCTCAATATTGATAAGTTTTTAATTTTTCAATAATTAAATGTCAATAGTAATTAAGATTAAATTTCTCAATTTTATTTGTTCAAGAAATTCCTAATGATCATGAATTATTTTTAAAAAAAAATACTGTGAATTAAAATAAATATTAAAAGTATAGTTTTCATTATTATAATTTGTTGTTTTAACTTTTAATTTATACAAAAATTATAAGTTTTCAATAATTATATGTCACATTAGTTATGATTGAAATTTTCAGTTTATTTGGTTAATAAGTTCTTAATAATCATTTTTTTTTAGTTTTTCTCAAATTTAAGAATTAAAATTTTAAAAATTGCTGTGAATTTAAAGAAATATTAAAAATATAATATTATTGTTTTAACTTTTAATTCATAATTTTTTTTAATATGCTTTCAATAATTTTATGTCAATAGTAGTTAAAATTAAATTTCTCAATTTTTTATGTGTAATAAGTTCCTAATAAGTATAACATTTCTTAGTTCCCTACAAGAAAATGTGTTATTAGAGACTGCTTATTGGAGACAACAAAATGAAGGTCTCTCTAATAACCATTATTTGAGATTGTGAATCAATTTTTAGAATTCGTTACCTGCGGTCTTAGATACCTCACAATTTAATCATGTACCCTGTCATTGATGTTATAATTACGGTCACTGAAAGTTGATTTTTATTTTTTTTAGTTACGCCAAATTATCAGAGACCGTGTTGATATTATCAACAATAGGATTTGCTACTCCGATAATAGTTCCTGTTTTTTAATATATTTATCTGAGGCCATTTTTAATGTTATAAGAGACAACTGTTGCGGTTTCAAATGATGAACCCCAAATCAAAAGTCCTAACATTCCTTGTTCATTCTCAGGCATATCTCACCTGTATCCATTTCTTCTTGTACTTGCGGTCACATTCATTGCACCATCGAGTTGTTATCCTCCTCTGCCTCGAAGCCATCTCCAAGCACATGGAGAAGTCGTGATCGTCGCTGTCTCTTCCTTGGTGTCGTCATCACCTCCCATCGGTATCCAATCTACTGCTCGTCGTTCCACGAAGATTCTAAGGTTAGTTTTCTGATCTTGTGTTATGGTTTTGGTTGTTGATCTTAAACTTGTTAATGGAAAATGCATTAGTTTTTGCTTGGGCCAAACTAGAAGTAAATTTAATTGAAGGTAATTGTTTTACAATTATTGATTTTTTTTTTCTATTTTTCTCTATTTAATATTACTATGATTTTAATTGTTTTATAATTATTGATTTTACTTCAAATGGATTATTTTTACTTTTTTACATTTTTTTTTCTAATTTTATTTATTTTAAAATCAATATAATTGAATTGGTTTTAGAACTATTTTGAATTTTTTTTTAATTACTAATCCTGCTCAATATTAATAAATTTTTTATTTTTCAATAATTACATGCCAATAATAATTAAGATTAATTTTCTCCTTTTAAAAAAAAAAATCTAATAATTATACATTTTTTAGTTCTTCTCAAATTTATGAATTTTTTTTTTTTTTAAATACTATGAATTAAAATAAATATTAAGAATGTAGTTTTCATTGTTATAATTTGTTTTTTTAACATTGAATTTATAAAAAATTTATAATTTTTCATATGTCAATAGTAGTTAAGAATGAATTTATTTTTTTTTTTTTTTTTGGTTGAATAAGTTTCCAATATTTTTTTAGTTCTTCTTAGACTTCTGAATTAAAAAAATAAATTTAAAAAAAGTTAGAGTATAGTTTTCATAATTATAATATTATTATTGTTTTAACTTTTATTTCTTCTTCCATCTTAAGAATTTAAAGACAAATTATAAATTTATGAATTTAATTTTTTTTGTTACATTTGCTTATCTATATGTATCTTATATCTACATTATATATAAAAGTGCATTAATGGCAGAATTTTTTTATTTTCTTAAATACCCTTATGAGTTATTATTATTACATAGTTACCTTTAGTTGCTATTTTACTTCAAATAGACCATTAATATTTTTTTAATTTGTTTTTCTAATTCTTCCCTATTTTAATATCAATAGGATTGTAATTGTTTTAGAACTATTGATTCTTTTTTACTAATTCTTCTCAATATTCATAAAATTCTAATTTTTCAGTAATTATATACCAATAGTAATTAAAATTGAATTTCTCAATTTTTTTCATTAAGTTCTTAAAATAAATTAAAAATAATATTAGGAATATAATTTTCATGATTATAATATTGTTGTTTTAACTTTTAGAAAAATTATAAATTTTTTAAAAATTAAATATCAATAGTTATAAAAATTGAATTTTTTTTCATTTTTAATTTAATAAGTTCTAAGAATTATATATATATTTAGTTCTTCTAAAATTTAGGAGTTAATATTTTTAATAAAAGACAATACTATGGATTAAAAACTACTAAGAATATAGTATCCATAATTACAATATTATTGTTTAAATTTTTAATTCTTTTAATTCTTCTTCCATCTTAAAAGTTAAATTTCTTTTTTAAATTTATGAATTTTTTTTTTTTTAGATTTATCTATTTGTTTATGAATATGAAATATTTTATTGAAAGAATTTTTTTTTTACTTACATACCCTTAAGAGGTTTTACTATTATTTTGCTTTAGACTATTTTTTTTTTTTACTTCTTTCTCAATTCTTTTTTATTTTAATATTAGTAGGATTGTAATTGTTGTATGACTATTATAAATTTGTAATTTTTCAATAACTATATTTCAATAGTAACTAAGAGCAAATTTCTCAACTTTTTAATTTAATAAGTTATAAATGATTATAATTTTTTTAATTCATTCCAATTTTATAAATAAAAATTTTAAGAAAATTCTATGAATTAAAAAAAAATATAAGAGTATAGTTTTTCTTATTATAATATTGTTGTGTTAATTTTTCTTTCATCTTTAAAATTTTGAAAAAATTATAATTTTTTAAGATTTATCTATTTTTTTAATTCCATTAATATGGAGTATTTTTTTTATTAACTATAATTTTTTGATATGTATATTAATTATTGATTAACATGTATGTAAATATTATAAACACGATTCACCTCCAATGCGTATTCTATGAAAACTAGTATATAAAAAGAAGGTTCATCTATGGTCAAAAATTTTGATTTCCTTAAATACCCATATGAGTTTTATTATTATATAGCTACCTTTAGTTGTTATTTTGCTTCAATATACTATTGTTATTTTTATTTTATTTTTCGAACCCTTCTTCATTTTAATATTAATAGGATTATAATTATTTTAAAACTATTCATTTCTTGTTTAGTAATTCTTCTCAATATTAATAAATCTATTTTTTTTTTTTTATAATTATATGTCATGTAGTAATTAAAATTGTAATTCTTAATTTCTTTTAATAAGTTTCTAATAATCATAACTTTTTAAAATTATTCTCAAAATTTTGAATTAAAGTTTTAAAAATTTACTATGAATTAAAAGAAATATTAAGAATATAGTTTTTATGATTATAAAATGACTTTTTAACTTTTAATTTATCTAAAATTTAATAATTATATGTCAATAGTAGATAAAATTAAATTGCTCAATTTTTTATTAAACTTTTCTATTTGTTCATGAATATAAAAAGGGTTTAGTGGAAAAAATCTATTTTCTTAAATGCCTTATTAGTTTTTACTTTTGCATAAATACTTTTTAATTGTTCTTTTGATTCAAGTATTAATTTACTTATTATTATTATTATTATTTTACTTCTTTCCTAAATCTTCTCAATTTTGATATTAATAGGATTGTAATTTTTTATGACTGTTTTTTTGTCTTAATTCTTTTCAATATTAATTAATCTATAATTTATCAATAACTAAATCTTAAAAGTAAAAAATACTAAATTTCTCAATTATCTATTTAATAAGTACAAATAAGTATAATATATAAATTATAAAAAATATTAAGGGTATAATTTTTATGATTATAATATTATTGTGTTTATTCTTCTCCTATCTTTAAAATTTAATATATATATATAAATATATGTTTATATTATAAATTAATTTTTCATTGAATTTATCAATTTGTTTGATATCATTACCATAGAGTATTATTTTTTATTAAGTATAATTTCTTTTAATATGTACTTCAATTATTGATGAGCATATATATATTATCATAAACTCAATTCACTTGTAATGTGTGTGCTACAAAGCTAGTGAATATAAAAGTAGTTTAGTAGAAGAAATTTTATTTTCTTTTATACCCTTATCAGTTTTTACTATTGCATAGATACTTTTTAGTTGTTATTTTTCTTCAAATATACTATATATATATATATATATATATATACATATTTTACTTTCTTTGTTAATTCCTCTCCATTTTAATGTTAATAGAATAGTAATTGTTTTATGACTTTTTTTTTGGTCCTAATTTTTTTAATATTAATAAATATATAATTTGTTAGTAACTATATATCAATAGGAATTAAGATTGAATTTTTTTATTTAATGAGTTACAAATAATTATAATGTAATTACACTCAATTTTATAAATTAAAATTTTGAGAAATGTTATGAATTAAAAGAAATGTTAAGAGTATAATTTAATATAAGATTATAATATTACTATGTCAATTTTTCTTCCATCTTTAGAATTTTAAAAAAAATATGTAAGTTATTATTATGAATTAATTTTTTTTTATTGTATTTATCTATTTGTTTAATATCATTAACATATAGTATTATTTTTTATTAACTATAATTTTTTGATATATACATCAATTATTGATAAACATATATGTAAATATCTTAAAAATGATTCATACATAAACAAGTGTCACAAAAGTTAATATTAATAAAATAAAGATTTAAAAATTGTATCCATTTTGATTCACAAATTTTTTTTATGATATAATAAATGAGAATATGATCATAATTGAGATTTGACGTTAATTAATTAGTTAATCTATACTATATATAAAAATGGCTTAATTAATATCATAAATTTTTTTTATTTCCTTAAATACTCTTACAAGTTTTTACTAGTACATATGTACAATTTAATTATTATTTTATAGTATTGAAATATTATGCTTAAAATAGACTATTAACTTAATTTTGCTCTAATTTTTCTTTTCTAATACTAATAGGATTATGACTCTTTTTATTATTAATATTTTCTTTCCTAATTCTTCTTAATTTTATGAATTAAAAAAAAGAAAAAAAAAGAAACTAGGAATTATAAAAAATATTAAAACTATAGTTTTTATTTCATTATAATATTATTTTCTTAATTCTTCTTCTATCTTAAAAATGAAAAGAAAAAATTTATAGATTTATATTATGAATTTTATTTTTAATTATATTTACTTTAACAAAGAGTAACTTTTAATTATTATTTCATAATACTAAAATATTGTACTTCAAATAAATAACTAATTTTTTTTTTCTAACTCTTCTCATTTTAATGCTAATATGATTATAATTTTACTATTAATTTCTTCAATTTCATGAATTAATTTTTTTTAAAAATTGAATTAAAAAATATTAAGATTATAATAATAATTATTATAATTTTAATTTTAATTAATTTTCTCTCTTAGGAATAAATTTATATCATGCTTTTGATTTTTAATTAAATTTATTTAATTATATTAACGGAGAGTAACATATTTTTTTTATTCATTATAATTTTTTAATATGTACGTCTAATTCTGGTTGAAAATGTTTGTACAATAAATACAATTCACACACAACGTAAGCCACACATTTTAGTTATATATATACTACTAATTTTTTAAATAAAATGGTTTTATTAATGATAAGCATAGATATATATATATTTTTTGGGTGGAAATAGTAATCATATTTAATATTATGGTATTGATGATAAGCATTATTATAAATTTTATATGATATTACTGAAAAGTGACATGCCATGGTTGAAGCTTCGTTTTATTATGCAAAGTGCTACATAAGTCTTTTAAATAACTTATTTGCCACGTAATGTTTTGTTAATTAATCATATTCTTAGGTGTATAACGATCCGGAATTTCTAATGTCATTTCCCATAAAAGCTTTAAAAAAAAAAAAAATCCTATTAGTTCATTTTTCATCTAAAATTAGAAAAAATTAATGTATTTATAAAGTTGAAAATGTGATTTTCTGTGAAATTAGTTTGTATTTCTTGTTCATAAGTTCTTAGTTTAATCAGTCAAACGGAGGTATTGTAATAAAAAAAAAAAAAGTCCAAATTTCAAGTACCACTATCAATGTGTAATCAATTTTTTCATTAGTTAGTTATGTTTTTTTTCCTTTAATTTGTTGGTTTAAAATTTGAAGTTCTTAATATAAGAACATCATATTTTCTTATTTTGTTATATCTTTCATACATGAAAAAATTGAAGTAAATTATGATATGAGGACTTCAAACTGTAATTGAGTTCCAAATTAGAGATTTATAAAAATAAATTTCATTGTTAATTTTTTTGAATTTAAGAGTTGAGTGTGGTGTTTGGTACTGTAAATTGGGGCTGCAAAAAATGTGAATTACATGTAGACTTAAGGTTCGCCTTTGATTTCATCACGTGTTCCTAGTCAATACCCATTTGTTGTCTTCATCTTAATTTTTATTTTGTTTTGTGTTATTTTTAAGGAAGAAAAAGATACATGGAGATTGTCATTGCAATTGCTGGAAAAATTGCAGAGTATGCAGTGGAGCCAATTGGACGGCGATTGGGTTATGTGTGCTGCTACAGATGCAATGTCAAGGAACTTGGTGATGAGATTAACAAACTCCAGGCTGCAAGAAAGACTTTGCAGCACAGGGTTGAAGAAGAAAGAAGAAAAGGACTTGAAATTGAAAGTTTTGTTCAGCCATGGCTGGATAGAGTTGATGAGATCAAATGCGAGGTAGAGGAATTTCAGAAAGACACTGGTCATTCCCACGCTGTATGTTCCAAATGGTGGTGTCCCACTCCCAACTTATGGGCGCGGCATCAATTGAGTAGGAGAGCCAAAAAGATGGCGAAAGATGTTGTTGAAGTCAAAGAAAAAGAGCCCCCAATTGAAAGAGTTGCTTATCGCCCTGCTCTACAAGGTTTAGCCTCCACTTCAGCTGCAGCTACAAGAGGTTTCACAACCCTTGAGTCAAGGATGCCAATTGTGAAGATGATCATGGAGGCTCTGATGGACCCTTCTGTTAACATGATTGGGGTTTATGGGTTAGGTGGTGTAGGTAAAACCACTCTGGTGAAAGAAATAGCCGTAAAAGCTAAGGAAGCCAATGTCTTTGATGTTGTAGTCATGGCAGTTGTAACCCAAACTCCAGACCTGAAGCGAATTCAAAGTGAAATTGCTGATTTATTAGGCTTGAAATTTGATGAGGAAAGTGTGCTTGGAAGAGCAAGTCGCTTGCGTGAAAGGATAAATAAAGAGAAAAAGATACTTGTTATATTGGATGATATTTGGAGAAGGATTGATTTAGAAGAAGTAGGAATTCCTTTTGAGGAGAACTATAAAAGAAGAGAAAAGGATTTGGAGCAAGTAGAACTTCCGTTTGGAGGGAAACATATAAGACGAGAAAAGCATTTGGAGCAAGTAGAACTTCCTTTTGGAGGGAAACATAAGAAAAGAGAAAGGGGTTTGGGGGAAGTAGAACATAAAAGACGGGAAAACTATAATAGTTGCAAGATATTGCTTACCTCCAGAAATAAGGAAGTATTGTCTCGTGACATGGGTACGCAAAAGGATTTTCAGATACAACTCTTAACCGAAGCAGAGACGTGGAGATTATTTCAAGCAATGGTTGGAGATGTTAACATTGTCAATGATACTGTCCTGCACCCAATAGCAATTGAAGTGGCAAAAAAATGTGCAGGTCTGCCTGTTTCAATTGTTACAGTAGCAAGGGCATTAAAAAACAATAACTTACCTGCTTGGAAAGATGCCTTGAATCAGCTTACAAGGTTCGAGAATGAAGGAATGATTGCCAGAGTCTACTCAGCTTTGGAGTTGAGTTACAATCAACTCGAAAGTGATGAAGTCAGGAATTTTGTTTTGCTTTGTGGTATTCTTGGAGAAATTTCATTCATAGACGACTTGTTGAAGTATAGTATGGGTTTGGGCATAATCAAATACAGAGATAATGTGGAAGGTGCAAGAAACAGAATGTATACTTTGATTAGCACCCTCAAAGCATCTTGTTTATTGCTAGGAGACGACTCAAGTGAAAAGGTCCAAATGCATACCATTGTTCGTGAGGTAGCTATTTCCATCGCCAATAGAAAACACAACGCGTTTATTGTAAAATTTGGAGATGAGCTAAAAGAATGGCCACTAAAGGATTCTCTTAGAAGATGCACCCAGATCATCTTGGATTATTGTGAAATCCAAGAGCTCCCAGATAGGTTAGAAACTCCTCAGCTTCAATTTTTCATTTTGGTCAATAAGAATTCTTCTTTGAGTATACCAGATTCATTTTTTGAGGGCATGGGAGAACTCAAAGTCTTAGACTTAACTGACATGCATATTACTTCACTACCTATGTCCTTCCGTTTCCTTACAAGCCTTCGGACATTGTGTTTAGATTATTGTGTTTTGGAGAACATGGCTCTAATAGGAGCCTTGAAAAATTTGGAAATTCTTAGTCTCAGAAATTCTGTGATGAAACAACTGCCAAGTGAAATACAACAATTAACTCGTCTACGGATGCTAGATCTAACTGGTTCTGAAGTCGAGATGATTCCACAATTTATTATTTCAAGCTTGACAAAATTAGAAGAGTTGTACACTGGTAACACTTCCATCAAGTGGGAAGCTGAAGGACCAAATGAGCAAAGAAACGCAAGTTTTACAGAACTAGGAAACTGCCCTCGTCTGACTGCTCTTGAGATACATATTAAAGAGGCTCCATCAATGGACTTCTTCAAGAAGTTAGAGAGGTTCAAAATATTGATTGGAGACGTCTGGGAATGGACTGTCATGTCCAATATCTCAAAAACATTGAAACTAAAACTCAAAACTAGAATAATTCATTTGGAGCATGGGATCAACATGTTGCTCAAAAGAGTTGAGGATTTGTACCTCGATGAAATGAATGGTGGTTCAAATATCATTCCAGATCTAAATGGGGAAGGATTTCCAAATTTAAAGCATGTTCTTGTCCAAAACAATGTAGAAATTAAATACATCATCGGTGGGATCCTCCATCCTTATGTTAGCTTCCCCAAGTTGGAGTCAATGGTTCTCAACAACCTCGGTAACTTGGAAGCAATCTGCAACAAACAACTCATGGTCAATTCCTTTGGTAATTTGAGAACCATGAAGGTCAGAAATTGCAATAACATGAAGAATCTATTCACTTTTACAAGTGGCTTTTTTCAATTGCTTTTTGAACTAGAAGTTTCTGAATGCGAGTCTCTAGAGGAAATACTGGTTATAGGAAGAGAGGAGACTATAAGCCATAATGAAGGGTGCAATAGGGTTGAATTTCCTCATCTACATTCATTGATCCTACAAGATTTGCCAAAACTAAATGGTTTTGGTGTTCAGAAGTGCGAAAATGAGATAATGTCTTCCAGAACTCAATCGAGCCAGAAAAGATCAACATCTGCAGTACTTGTGCCACTTTTTGATGAAAAGGTATGTTCATAACACATTTTTATTTAAAAACAAAAAAACAAAAAAACAAAAAAATAATAACAAAATTTGTTCGTTCACTTTGGTTGAAGTTAGATAAACCTTATATGATAAAATATTTACTTTACCAATAAAAAGATAATTAATTTACCAACTAGTTCTGATCATTGTTGTTATGATCTTGAAACGATTATTGCATTAACAGGTTGCGTTTCCCAAATTAGTGACCTTGAAGCTGTCCAAAATACGATTCAATAATCTTTGGGATGACCAACTTTCAGCAAGTTATTCCACTGAAAGTTTGACAACCTTGATAGTGGAAGGTTGTGATAGTATAAAGCATCTATTTACATCCTCTACTGCAACATGTCTTACCAATCTTAGACATCTCGAGATAAGTAAATGTGAATCGATGGAGGAGATAATAATCATCGAGGAGACAACAATCAAAGACGAGGTTTAACTCTATATCTCTTTTACACTTTTACTTTTTTGATTTTTATGAATTATCTCTTATCCATTCTAGTGCAGTTTTCTTACCTTTCAGCTCTGCTGACCCATTAGAAGCATGTTACACATTTGATATGGATTAATTGAATACTGCAGATTACGTTTCCCAAATTACAGACTATGAAAATATCCGGCATGGATAACCTGAAGACGACATGGCCTCCCCATCTTGCTTCAAACTCATGTTCCTCCTTGAAGATCATGGAAGTTAATAACGCAAGAAAACTAGTCACTATCTGTCCATCTTATGTGTTGAGAAACTTTGAGAAACTTGAGATGTTGACAGTTAATGATTGCGAATCAGTGAAAGAGATATTCGATCTGAATGCTACGGAAACACACTCTGAGGTGGCGACACGGCTAAAAGAATTGAGATTGGATGGATTACCAAATCTAAAGCATATATGGAGCAAGGATCCTGAAGGCATTTTTCGCTTTCATGATCTTCAAGTGGTAGAAGTTTCTAGATGTAAAGAACTTGAATATCTCTTTCCAGCATCCATAGCTATAAAGGGCCTTTTAAAACTACAAAGACTTGAATTAAGCTATTGTGGGTTAAAGAATGTTGTTGCAGCAGGGGAGAAGATGGAGCAGATTGTCAATTTTGCGTTCCCACGGTTAAACTTCTTGTCACTTGTAAATTTAGATCTCCTGGACAGTTTTTATCCAGCGACATATAATCTGGAATGCCCATCATTGCAATCTTTTCAAGTGGTAAACTGTGAAAAGTTGGAGGTGTTAGCAACAAAACAGTTAAACTTTCAAGAAGAAATTCGGGAACACGAATTTCAAACTGAAAAAGCACAAGCCCTCTTTTCAGCTGACAAGGTATAGATGAGACGACACCGTTTGTTTATTTATTTATAAATGTTCACCTAACGATGAGGTAAAGCTCCTCTTCTTAAATCGCAGATGCTTCCCAATTTGGTGGTCTTATCTCTAGGAAAGAAGGACATTATGCAGATATGGAAGGGAGAGTTTCCACTGCTTCGATTTGACAAACTAAAAATTATTCTAGTTGGATCTTTTAGGGATGTTACAGATACTTTTTCATATTACTTTCTTCAAAGAACACCTAATTTGGAATTGCTTTTTGTGTTTGATTGTTACTTCAAAGAGATATTCCCTAGTGAAAGACATGAAGATCAAGAAAGACAGACTTGGAGTTTTCCGCGGCTGAAAAGTCTACGTTTATGGAGATTGCCTCAGCTTGAACATATATGTGAAGAAGGTTCCCAACTTGACCCAGTTCTTGAGATTCTCAACTCATTGGTACTGTTGGAATGTCCTCGTTTGACAATCATTGCGCCATCTTCAGCTTCTTTTTGCAATTTGACATTCTTGGAAGTAGGCTCCTGCAATGGATTGACGTTTCTATTTTCATCCTCCACAGCGAAAAGTCTGGTTAATCTCACAACATTGAGGATAAAATTATGCTTTTCGTTAGAGGAAATAGTAGAATCCAAGGCAGATGAAGCAAAAGATGAGATTTCTTTTAGCAAATTGCGGACTTTAGAACTTGTTTCTCTAGAGAATCTCAAAAACTACAGCTCAAATAAGTACTGCACCTTCAATTTCCCATCATTAGAATTAGTAATCGTGAGACAATGCCACGCCATGAGGACATTCTCCGAGGGTCCTTTAAGTACACCAAAGCTAAAAAATGTAAAGGTTGGAAAAGGACAAACAAAAGATGACTACCGTTGGAAGGGCAATCTTAATGCAACAATGCGTGAGGTGTTCCAAGAAATGGTATGTACATGTTCATTTAACATTCTATTTGCCAACCCATTAGATTTGACTCTTTTATTTTCATTTTTTATTCTTATTTAAAAATATGTATATATATATAACATAATACTTTTAATTTCTAAATGTGTTACTACTATCAAACTGTTATTTTTTTTAATTATCATAACTTGTTGAAAATGTTAATTTATTTTTTTCAAATCTATAAAAATTATTATTTTAAGAATGATTATTAATTTATTTCAAGTTTCTATTTTATTTTAATTTGAATAATTACATATCATCACTAAATTAATTTAATAAATTTAAAATCATACATGTCTCTTAATAAGACACAATAATGCTATTTTTGATATTTATGTTAAGTTTTTAGGGTCTGGGTTAAGTTATAGTTTTTTTTTTTTTTTTTTTTTTAAATAAAATAAAATTCAGGAGAGGTATGTATAGGTTTAAAAACTAGAGAATTGTTCATATATTTTCAACATAATCCAGAAATGTTGGAGTAAGGTACTCTTTTATAAATACGTTAAACTTGAGATTTTAAGCTATAATTGTAATTTTTATTGTTTATATCATTGAAACAGTTACAACAAAAAGAGTATTTGAGACTGTCTGCATTCCCTGAGCTAAGAGAAGTATGGGGTGGCCACATTGACCAACCTAATACTAATTTCTGGAATCTGAGATATTTGGTTGTCGAAAAATGTGATTTTTTGACAAATGCAGTACTTCCGTCTCATTTACTACATCTTCTTATTAACTTGGTGGAGTTGGAAGTGAAAGACTGTGATCAAGTAGAAATAATATTTGAAATAAAGCTCCAAGAAGAAAGATCTAACAGAGCCACATGTTTAAAAAAAATGACTTTAAATAACCTTCCGAAATTGAAGACTGTTTGGAATAAAGATCTCCAGGGAATTTTCAGTTTTCAAAATCTGAAGACGGTGGAGGCTCATAGTTGTCCAATGCTAGGATATCTCTTTCCACCCTCTATTGCAAAAGATCTCCAGCAACTTGAAGAGATTGCGATTGAAAGATGTGGGTTGGAAGTCATTGTTGTTGAGGATGTGAAAAGGGAAGAACGACCAAGTTTTGTTGCCTTCGAATTTCCAAAGTTAATCTCTTTATTTCTTCTGAATTTGCCAAGGCTGAGAGGATTTTATCCAGGAAGACACTCTATAGAATGGCCAATGTTGAGAAAAGTTGATGTTTTTCATTGCAATAGTTTGGAACTATTCGCCTCAGAACATGAAAGCAACAGAGGAACATTTCCTAAAAGCCAATTTGAAAGCATAATTGATGGTCAACATCCGCTTCTCTCAATTGAAAAAGTAAGCACTCTCCACCATTTTTATGTATTTGTATTGAAGATTCTAAGTTGTGTTTAAAAGTTGTTTCTAAACACACTTTGTATATCTTGTTTTTTCATAAATTAATCAGAATAATGCCAATTATAACAGGAGAACTTTGTACAAACAGTAGTTCTCATATTAAGAATGGGAGGATGGCAGTTGGGCCAGGTCTACCCGTTGAATTTGGATAAAACTAGGTGGGTTTGGGTAAATCTCGAATACTTAGGTCTTAGATAATTTTTTCAATAAAATTACAATATCTAATTATTTTATGAAAAAACATAGTTTTCATAATTTTATCCGTATATCTAGGTAAAACATTATCAAAAAATATTTATGTATATTCTTTTGGGTATAAGATTGACTAGTTTTTTGGGTAATAGTTGCACATCAATGATTAATCTAGTGTCTCTGCAAATTCATGATATTAACATGACTGGATGTAATGGTGGTCGGAAAAGTAGGAGAAACAAGAAGAAAGTGGAACAATTGGAGGGGCTAGATGGTGGTATTAAGTCTATTTTCTGTATTCATGTAGGTTTTAAGGGTCAGATGACTCAGATTTCATTGAAATATTCATGCCATGTCTCATAATTCAATGTTTGTGGCGCCATTAGTGTTTAGTTTGCAATCTCTTGTACCTCGTAAAATGCTTATGTGAGAAACATATCAATATTAATTTCTTTAATCTTCCTATGAATTTGGAGTTTTAAAATGTGTAAATTTGATATAATTTGAATGAGTTGCATATTGTTTAGATATAAAGAAAAAAAAATCTAATTAAATAGGTTGGAAAGAATCAAATGTCTAACAAATTAAATTATCTCACGTGGCTTAGCCAGATGTGTTAGTCTTTGAGTGTGTAGATCAGAAAGAAAGTCACTTGTGGGGTCTAGACTGAAATGATTAGCAATAAGTACTATGAATTATATATGTTAAATTAATTAATAAGTTGAATTAGTTTTTAATTAAAACATAAACTTTTTAATAATTAGAAGACACAGATATATTGGCTAGCTTCTGAGTCTGATTCTAGGTTCGAGTATACCCATTAACTAATGTGACCGTAATAAATTTTATTTTCAGGTCTATAATGAGTATAGATAATTCACGAGTCGGGTCATTACCATCTCTAATTAAGATTGTATAAAATATTTAAATGAAGATTACTAGTATTTTTATTTTCATTTATAGATTTAAAATTCATCTTTTTCCTTTTAAGGTATCTATGTTATGTGTCATTATTATCCCATTATAAACATGGCAGTAAGAAAATCAACGAGGACCAGACTTACGTCCCAAGAACTAACCATTTCTATCCTTTGCTTTTATCCTCCTATCATATTCTCTTCCTTTCAAATATTTATTTTATGGCTCTTTCCAAGAAAAAAAATTGTTTTGACATTCAGTTAAAAGGCTTTAGTTCCAATTCTTATGGTGACCTTATGAGGTTATCACTTCTGTTTTTAATTTTGGATAACCAGCATGTATAAATTTGAAATTTTGGGGAAAAAAAATGTTGAGTAAACAGATAAAAAGAATAATTGAAATAAAACCTAGATGAATTTCTTTAATCATTATTATATATACGGTGGATATTAGAAATTAACTAACAGCATTTGTTGGTGTTTCCTTCTAGGTTGTCCCCAACTTGGAAGAAATGGCAGTTAATGGAAAGGATATCACAAAATTGTGTCATGAACAGTCTCGGCCTAACCTCCTTCACAGAATAAAAATTCTTCATCTGCGATCCTTTTTTCAAGAACAGTCAATTTTGTATCCATGTACTTTCTTGAAAAGAATACCCAATCTCAATACACTTACAATAGGTTGGAGTGATTTTAAAGTGCTTTTCCCCTCCGAAGAACTTGACAAGGATTGCACCCCCACACTTCAAAAATTGAGATCGTTAACTCTGGAGAGTCTAGATAACTTTGAATGCATATGGGATGGAGACTCTACATTACCCAATATCCTTGAAAATCTTGAATACTTGCAACTTAGAAAATGTTCCAGTTTGATAAAATTATCACCCTTCTCCATATCTTTAAGAAATCTGATAAGTTTGGAGGTAAGTGATTGTAGAGGATTGATGAACTTATTAACATTTCCTATTGCAAAAAGTCTGGATAATCTGGAGAAGATGAGAATTATCAATTGCGAAAGCATGGAAGAAATAGTGGCAAATGAGGAGGATGAAAAAGGAATAGTTGACCATGAAATTGTTTTTGAGGAATTGGTATATTTGCAACTTGATAGCTTACCAAGGCTCACAAGTTTTTGCAGAGGAAGTAATTGTGCTTTAAATTTCCCAGCCCTAGAACAAGTAATAGTGACTCAATGCCCCGTGATGACAACTTTTTCTTCTGGAGTCATAAGGGCACCATTATTGGAAGCTATATTCCAGACAGAAGAAATGGACAAACCGTGTTGGAATGCTGATCTGAATACAACAATAGATATGATTTTCAAAGAAACGGTATGTCTAGAACCACCGACTCCATACCTTTTATATTACTATTAACCTTGCTGCATTTATTTGGTTTAGACCAATAAAGAAGAGAATGACAAATATACCTTGTTCCTTCCCTCATAACAGATTTTTTTTGTTAATGTCTATATATAGGTAAACAAAAAGAAAGATAAGGAAAAAAAAGGAGTAAGAGAAGGAGTACAAAAAAATGAAACAGAAGATGCAACAACTAAAGAAGAAGAGAAAGAGGAAGAGGAAGAGGAAGAGGGAGCAATGACAAAAGCAGAGGAAGGAATGTGGACAGAAGAAAAGGGGGCAGAGGAGGATGGCAAAGAAGAAGGAAAAGTGGATGACACAGAAACAAAAGAAGAGGACAAAAAGTGGGCAGAAGAGACTCAAGTAGATGATAAAGGTGGTCACAAAGGTAACGAGGGCGACCAAAACAAGAAGCCAGATTCTCCAAGTCAAAGTCTAGATGAGCTAAAATCAAATAACAGGAAGGGAATGGTCCCTTCTACTTCAGAACTTTTTAAACTTGACAAAAATAAGGAGACAAAAATTATACCTTCTTTATCAAAGTTGCCTTCTACTGCACCATCATCAGCAGGAGTGGGCTTGAGTTTCAGCTGGCAACCAAGTCAAGGTCACTTATTTTCCTTACTTTTTTTCTATTGATCATGAGATTTTGACCTCTCTTTCTCTTTCTCTTCCTAATAATTGTTAATTTTTTATGTTTCCCTTGCACTCACATTAAAAGCGAGTTATACTTCTTCAAATACTGATGAATTCATCGGCGCAACTGATGTTGCGGGTCCTGTGCCATCAACCACTGAAGCTAAAGTAACAAATACTACTGATCTTGTTACTCTTTCAACTTCTATTATGGAAGTAGGCATGCCCCAAAATTTATCTCATGAAACTGCTAAAACCATCTCTTGCGGCAAAATTGCTTCTTCTTCTTCAACCCAAGCTTTTATACCTTATACTTCTGTAGATAACACCAGTCCAGTGCTTACACAAGGTATGTTTAATTTCGTTGCTATAGATCCTAAGTATTACTTTGTTTTACTTATAAAAAAATTTCCTCACTTTTTCTTGTAAATGCCTTTGCTCCATCGACTTCAACAGATAAAATTGGAACTCATTTTAAGTTACAAGCTTCAAGATAATTATTTTTTTGTGGATACATTCATACTTGACTACTTTTGTAGTTGTCCATATGATTTTGCATGTTTATTCTCAATTCTATGTCCTACTTCAGGTGCTCAGGTTACTCTGGCTCTTTCTACAGTTGCTGCAGTGTTAACTCAAATTCCTACCATGCACACAGATTCCCCAACTCCTGCAGTTCTGCCTCTGTCCTTAGTGAATAGTCATCTTCTTCCAACCGGTTCATCAATCCAAATGGCTGCCACTATTCCCTTCACTCCCATTACTGACATGGCTATGTTTCGAGGACTTGGTCTTTTGCACAAGAAATTCATCCCCTTACTTGAAGAGGCAATGTCCAAGCACCCTGAACTATGGACAAGGAGACCACAAGAGTATAGTAATGAATTTTCTCTATGGGGATTTCATGCTTTGGGGAGAGTACTAGATTTTCTACGGACAGTCAGGATTAGGGATATAACCTCCGAAAGGAAGAGAGAATTTTCCAGGTTATGGTTGGAATTAGGAGCTTTCGGCTTTGACCTTACTTGGCTGGAACCTTCTTACCATAAGGTTATGACTTGTTCTGTCGATGAGCCCAAAATAAAACGCTCTGAGGAATTGAAAGGGGAAGTGATATCTCTAGCTAAAGATCTGAGAGAGAAAGTAGCTGTGGTGGAGGACAAGTTGGTGAAAGTCATGACAGAACTAACAGAGGCGTCAAAAAACTCGACTAATCCAGATTATGTAATTGATTTTTAGTTTTGTTTAAATTACGCCTTTTATTTTATTAAAGATAAAGATGTTGTACTGAACTATATGTAACCAGATTTCATTGTGACAAAATCTAGCCTTAATTGGAGAATAAGGGTACTAATTTTCCCACACCAATTTCATGCAAGTCGAATTCACACAGTTCTTCATCAAAGTTGGTCATTGATTTTAATTTGGTTCAAGTGTCTCTGACCATTCAAATACAAATTTTTCTATGGTGCTGTGCAATTGAAAATCAAAGTGATTTAATTTGTAAACACGTTAATCAAAGATAAAGCATGCATTAATTTTTAAATAATATTTCTTTTTGAATCTAATAAAAAATAATACTAAAATATAAAATATAAAAGCTGGAATTGGAACTGATGTGTTGTCTTGACATCTAAATTATATTATGATATGTGCAGGTTCTTGACAGAGGAGAGAAGATTGAACTTTTGGTGGATAAAACAGAGACCCTTCACTCCCAGGTGAGTCAGATGCAGGTTTATCATTTTATTATTTGGTCGACTCAAATTGAGACCCTTGAACTGCTAAAGAAGTTACTGTGTATATTATTGATGTGTTTTATGGAATTTGATATTCTTCCACAGAAGCAATAAAGATCAGAAAATGTGTTTAAATGATTGGTTGTGAAAAAACCAAAAGATCATAAAACGTACATATTTCTAGCCATTCACATAAAATCATCAAATTATACAAGGGTAAATTTTTAACCCTTCCATCCCTTACCAAGACTATATAATGTTTTTGGACAATTTTGGTCAATACCAAGTATATACGCAATAAGGCAATTTTTGGTTTGTTTGGAGTGGGTAGCTGGCTAATTTTCTATAAATTCCTTATTCCCAGTAAAAGTGGAATTGAATCCCAACTTTGTGAAACCACTGTAAATGATCATAATTAGAAGAATTGGTTATCAATTATCTAAGTTCAATATTTAATAGTGCATATAAGATAGTTATTCCTTTCTAATATCGTAATGAATTATTAAATTGTATATATAATTTGTTATTTGTTATGTATTTGGCTAGTAATAATATCAAATTATCCAAATTAGCTTAGCAACTTTGACAACTCAAACCTCGCATGCATCTCATGTGAATGCTAGAGTAATGTTTCTACTGCATCTACTACATCTATCTGCTTTTACTTATCTATTAAATCTATTATCTTTCTTTAATTCTTTATCTTTATCTTCTTTCTTCAATCTTCGTCTTCATCTTCAAATCTTTAAAAGAGTCAAGTTTACATTCTGTAATGGGTCCTCACTGTGCTCCTCCCTGTTCATTTGGAGAAATTGTTCACGTACTGCTGCTCACCTCATTTTTGCTGTTCATTGCTTCCCTTAAGTGTCTGTGGAGCAGCTGATTTTGGGGAAGCTTTTCTTAAAGGAGGACAACCAGATTTTCAGGGATTGATTTTGGGCAAACTTTTTCTTAAATAGGAGAACCAGATTTTGAGGGATTTTAGGGAAGGAATTGATTGTCGGATTGATTTCCCTTGATTTGGGGAGGACTGAAATACCCAATCTTTCTGCTGATGCAACTTCAGCTCATCTTCTCATCTTATCCCTCCCAATTCCCTTTTTTTTTTTTTTTTTTCTTTGCTGAAGATGTACAGCATCAGAAACGAAGATGCTCCTCTAGTTCTACTCACGGATCTTCATCTCGCTTGTGCTTTTATTAGCTTATAAGGTTCGCCGGTCGGATTGGAAGGTGAGGTGCTGGTCACTTAAAATCTTGGTGCCATTTCATTGATTTATTGATAGATTTGATTTTAGAGTAGAGTAATCATAGATTTGCAGGACTCACAAGGTGGCTGTGAAGGGATAAAAGGCTGATTCATTGCAGGTTTTGGAAAGGGTAATACCGAAAAGCCATAGACAGGTGGAGCTTCTCTTTGTGATCCGAAAGCCATCGGTGCCGAAGGAGAAAGAGCCAGTAGAGGGAGAGAAACCCAAGCCAGATGAGCAAAATGAAGAGGTTTTTTTCTCAATCCCCTGTTTATCTTCCATCCATTTTCTATTTCTTAATGAAAGAGCCATTTTTTTCTTTATGGGTTGTTGCCTTAGATCAAATTTCTGGATTTTTTAAAATGTATTTCTTACCCGTCAGCCTCAGATTGTCATGGTTCTGTAACGTTCACGTGCATTTGGAAGCTTCTGCCGGGAAAATCAAGAAAAGCATACTGAGAATGAAAGTTTGAGAAATTAAAAATAAAAAAATAAAAAAAACAGATTCTTATTTCTATTTGAGGTCTTAGATCAGAACTGTACCTCCTGTGATGGAATGATTCAACTGCAAAAGCGCTACTATAGGTAAATTCTGTTTGATTAATGCTTTTACATTTTGGTAGTTTTGATTTTTTTTATAGGAATCATTGTGCTACTTGAGCTGGGACGCATGCCTACTGTGAATATAACATTTTTGCTTATCTTTTATAATATATATATGCGTTGTTTGCCTTCTGAGAAAATTGAGGGAAAGTATATATGCATTATTTGCTTTATTTGAAAATTGAGGAAATAGATAATTTATATTTATCTCAAAAGCCTCCTGTTAATATTTGTTTTGCATTCTTTTATGTGCTTGGTAGATATGAGAATCCAAAATAGCTGGTTGTTGTGAAACTAAGATGAAAACTTATGACAGATTTTTGTTTTTAATCTTATATATTTTCTTACTTAGTGTGTATATACTTGAAAAGTCTGGCCTAGGCCCAAGCCTAAACATACCATATGTAGGCTAGAGCATTCTTTAACGTTGTGCAGTAGATGGACAACGAAATCACAAAAACTCACCTGAGCACTACCATAAATTTCTCTTAGGAAGTAGCCAACTTGCATAATGGCAGCCTAGCTTATTACTCTAAGTTATAGTCAAATTTAATATTGTATTACTCTTGAAATATTCATGGGTCAACATTAAAGGCTAACGTGACTGTGTAACTTATATCTTAATTGAAGATGAATGAGTGAAAAGGTAAAATATGCCTTACTTCGTTTCTTTCTCTTCATGATTAAATTGCGTTGTATGTAATTACTTTTTTTTTTTTTTTTGGTTGATTGTTTCTTGAATTGTGTTCACATAAATGCTTGAGGACTATGAGATGTATAGTGAGATATTTTGAATTATTTGTTGACATGGACAAAATCAAGGAAAATGTATGAAATAATTTTTATATTGGACCTTAGACATATTCTTCCAAATCTAATCAATTTGAATCTCTTTAGAAATATAATATTTTGTCTCCTGGTAGCAATGTTCCAGTTCCTTTACGCAACTTTTGGTATTGATTAGTCATACACTTTCGCATGTTTCTAGTGATTCTTATTGAATCATCAAATGATACAAGCTACGAATATCTCACTAGGGTAAGTTTTTTACCCCTTCTATACCTTACCAAGACTACATAATATATATATATATATATATATTTGTAAATTTTGGTTAATACCAATTATATGAGAAATAAACAATAAGCAACGTTTGATTTGTTTGGGGTAGGTAGCTCGCTCATTTTCGATAAATTCCTTATCTATAGTAAAAGTGGAATTGAATCCCAAATTCTTGAGACCATCATAAATGATCGTAGTTAGAGGAATTGGTTGTAAATTATCCAAGTTCAATTTTTAATAGTGTATATAAGGTAGTTATTCCTCTCCAAGAGTACAAATTAGCTTGTCTTGTTAATGACAATTTGAGAAAGTTGGGTTGATTATAAAAGCTTAATACAATAAAGGGACAATTGTAATTTATCCTATAAATTATCACATTATTTATAATACCTCAATAAATTGTTAAATTAAACATATAATTTTCTTATTTAAAATATATTATATGGGGCAATGTTCGGGCGGGTTGCTTATCTTTTTATTTTTTCAATTAATTTTTTTTTTATATATATGCGTATACTACTATTACTGTTGAGTGAGGCCACGATGAAGGACAACACATAACAATCTAAAATGATTAAGGGTTGTGACCATTAAAAATGTCTGCCTCTCCTTCGGGTTTGGTAAACCAATTTCATGACCCAATTTATCACTTTTATTTGTAATATTTTTTGGTACGTAGGAGTAGGAGGACTATGAGTTCCATGGTGAGATATTTTGAATTATTTGTTGACATGGGCCAAATCAAGGAAAATTTATGAAATAATTTTAATATTGGACCTTAGACATATTCTTTCAAATCTGATCAATTCGAATCTCTTTAGAAGTATAATATTTTGTCTCATGGTAGGATGTTCCATACACTTGGCATGTTTCTAGTGATTCTCATGAAATCATCAAATGACACAAGCTTGGAATATCTCACTAGGGTAAATTTTTAACCCCTTCTATCCCTTACTAAGACTACATAATATATATATATATATATATATATTTAATTTTTGTTGTTGTAAATTTTGGTTAATTACCAAGTATATAAGAAATAAGCAACAAGCAACGTTTGATTTGTTTGGGGTAGGTAGCTCGCTCATTTTCGATAAATTCCTTATCTATAGTAAAAGTGGAATTGAATACCAAATTCTTGAGACCATCATAAATTATCATAGTTAGAGGAATTGGTTGTAAATTATCCAAGTTCAACTTTTAATTTTAATAGTGTATATAAAGTAGTTATTACTCTCCAAGAGTACAAATTATCCTGTCTTGTTAATGACAATTAGAGAAAGTTGGGTTGATTATAAATGCTTAATAAAATAAAGGGGCAATTGCAATTTATCTAATAAATTATCACGTAATTTATAATATCTTAATAAACTGTTAAACTAAACATATGATGTTCTTATTGAAAATATATTTGGCTTTCAAATTACCCATTAACTTTAACAACTCAAACCACACATGCATATCTTTCTTAATTCACCGGAATCCCTAATACTTGCTTGAAGAGGGGAAGAACAAGCTTTTAGCAATGAAATATTACAATCTCTTGTGGTAGCAAATATGATTGCTCCTCATTTGGACACAGATTCGGAGGTGGTCAATACATTGAAAATATTTTTTAAAAATTGTGCCTTCTTATGTATGACTTCTAATGAAACTTCAAATTGATTTTCAATTGGTCTGGTAATATCATATCTATTTATTTTCCCCTTTTGTTTTACTTGATTTTCATGGACAATTAAGAAAATTATGAATATGAAAGTTTGGCCTTTTGTATCATTACCTATAATTGATTTGGTCCTTAATTTGATATTTTTTTTTTTTGGGGGTGGGGGGAAGAGGGGGGGGTAACAGAAAATAAGTTCAATAATGAGAACTAGTAGATGAAGAAAGATGAAAGCTATGTGACAATTTTATAAGTTAGTTTTGACTAACTTAAAAAAATTTGATTGCATTCTCACATACAAATAAGTTAACTTATTTTTAAAATTTTATTATTATTACATTTTTTTTTCTTAGGCTCAAAGTTATCTATTTAATTAAGTCAATTCATGTAAATAAAAATATTCCTACTTAAATTTAATAAAAGAAAGTAATATTTAAAATATAAAATTTGAAATTCCACTCAATATATATATATTTAAAATGGTTTTAGATGAAATCTTTTGTTTATTTATTTATATTTTCTTATAAAGTCATATTTTGGTTGAAAAAAAAATTATTATAAATTATATAATTTTTTTTAAAGAAAATTTAATTAATTAATTAATTATTAGGAAATACTCTTTATTTTTGGTAAGTAAAGAATAATTTTTGTTTTTTGTAAGTAAAGAATAATCTTACCATCGAGAGCTTAACTCAAATTGTTGGTATATATTCTCCTACCACCAGTGTCGAGTTTAAGCTCTCTCAATGTACCCAAAAAAAAAAAAAAAAAGAATAATCTTTGACACAATATGTGATTATATGTTTATTGTAATTTAACACTCAAATAGATTTATACCATATATATATATATACCAAATTAACACATATTAGACTTATTAATCTAATTTATTTATTTACGTGCCAAATACAACTTATAGTAAATCTAACTTTTGTAATCTGTATACCAAATGGGTCTTAAAATCAAAAAACGGAACCAAAATAACCAAATTTGATAGATTTTTTATTTTTATTTTTATTCAATTTCAAAATTTTAAAAGCTAACATTTATGTTTCATATTCCAATTTTTTAAAATATTTTCAGGAAAAAAAAAATATAAATAGATAATGAGAACTTAATTAATCATTTTTAGAAATTTTTATTTTTACATTACTTCTCATATTCCACTCCTTGAAGCACATTTCCGAGTCTGTCGAAGATTATCTATGTCTTGTTTCTTGATACTCTTCCATTCTTCCATTGCAAGCTTAGTGCTTACATTGAAACGTACCCAACAACGACAACTAAGTCTTATGTGGGAATTGTTCAAAGAACAAAGCTTACTAACTTCACTTTTCTTTGTAATTCTTAATGTTTGAAACAAGTAACGAATAGAGTTGTCCTTTTCTTGAGAACTGAGATAGACATCTCATTTAGAAAGGAATCCATTTTTCTACTATATGCTCAAAGTATTGCTCAAGAAAAAAAATATAATTTGTGGTCTTCTTCTTCTTCTTCTATATATATGTGTGGCATTAATTAGATTATTAACTTCATTTAAGTTTATCATTTCTACATTCCTTTCTATATATATTGTCAATAGATTTGCATCGTTCATTATACTTCTTGAATCCCAGCCACATTTGTACGACCACCCATCATTGTACAGGTACTTAATTTCTTTTGTTTTTCCTTCTATTATTTTCCGACTTTTGTTTATTCAATATTTACCTTGCTGATATTGTTGCACTTGGGTCATCCTCTTCATGTGGATGAGTTAGATTTGTTCTTTATTATAAATATCGATGAAATTTTAGTTTAATTGTTAAATTATGGAGATACACCTAAATCTTGTCTCTAAACTTTTTTTCATTTTGCATTCACATTAACTAATAAATATAATATTATTATTGTTTTAAAAAGAATTTATATATATTATGTATAAAAGTAGTTCAATGACATAAATTTTTGATTTTTTAAATATTCTTATTAATTTTTTATTTTACTTCAAATAGACTATTATTATTATTTTTTTACATTTTTCTAATTCTTTCTGATTTTAATATCAATATGATTATAATTGTTTTAGAACTATTGGTTTTGTTTTAGTAATTCTTCTAAATATTAATAAATCTTTAATTTTTTAATAATTACATTAAAATTGAAATTTTCAATTTTTTTGTTTGAGAAGTTCCTAATAATCAAAATTTTTTGAGTTCTTCTCAAATTTATGAATTAATTTTTTTAAAAAACTATGAATTAAAATAAATATTAAGAGTATAATTTTTATGATTATAATTTGTTATTTTAAATTTTAATTTATATGAAAATTATAATTTTTCAATAATTAGATGTCAATAGTAGTTAAGATTGAGTTTCTCAATTATTTTTTTTAATTTTGTTTAGTAAGTTCCTAATAATAATTTTTTTTAATTTCTCTCAATTTTAAGAATTACAATTTTAAATATATTACTCATGAATTAACATAAATATTACGAGTATATTTTTCATGATTATAATATTATTATTTTAACTTTTAATTCATACTTTTTTTTAAATATATTTTCAATAATTATATGTCAATAGTAGTTAAAATTGAATGTCTCAAAAAAAAAAAAAATTTAAATAAGTTTCTAATAAGTATAATATTTTTTAGTTCACTACAAGAAAATGTGTTATCATAGTCCGCGTACTATAGATAGCAAAAAGAAGATCTTTGATAACCATTATCTGAGATTGTGAAACAGTTTTCAAAAACCATTACTTGTGGTCTCAAATACCTCACAATTTAATCCTTCACCCTGTTGTTGATGTTATAATTACGGTCACTGATAGTTGAATTTTTTGGTGCCAAATAAAGATAAATTATTAGAGACTGCTTTGGTATTATCAATGACAGCATTTGCGAGCTCTGATAATTTTGTTTTTATATTTATTCGATACTATTTTTAATGTTATAGGAGACCACTATTACGATCTTAGATGATTAACCAAATAAAAAGCCTTAACATTCCTTGTTCATTCTCAGGCATCTTGCACTTGTGGTCGCTGTCCTTATATAGTTGAGTCATTGTCCTCTACCACCTCGAAGTCCACTCCAGCCATCGTGAAAAAGTTGTGACAGCCGCCGTCTGTTCCTGGGTCTCATACTCGCCTCCTATTTGTATCTTTTTTCCTGCTTGCATTCCACGAAGATTTTGAGGTTAGTTTTTTTATCTTGTATTATGGTTTTGATTGTTGACCTTGAACATGTTAATGGAAAGCACATTCAGGTCAAAATAGAAGTAAATTCAATTGAAGGTAATTCTTTTAGAACTATTGATTTTTTGTAATTTTTTTTTTCTATTTTAATATTGATATGATTAACTGTTTTATAATTATTGATTTTACTTCAAATGGATTATTTATTGTTATTTTTTTATGTATTTTAATTTCAATATGGTTGTAATCAGTTTAGAACTATTGATTTCTTTTTAACTAATTTTTCTCAATATTAAATTTCTTTTTTTTAACAAATTTCTAGTAATCATATTCTTCTCAAATTTATGAATTAATTTTTTTGAAAAAAATAAGATGAATTAAAATATATATTAAGAGTATAGTTTTTATTATATTTGTTGTTTTAACTTTTAATTTATAAAAAGTTTATAATTTTTCAAATGTCAATAGTAGATAAGATTATAATATGATTGTTTTAACTTTTAATTCATAAAAAAAATAAAATTCAATAATTATATTTCAGTAGTAGATAAGATTGAATTTCTCAATTTGTTTTGTTTAATAAGTTCCCAATAATTGTAATATTTTTTAGTTCTTCTTAAATTGATGAAATTAATTTTTTGTTAAATTTTTCTATTTGTTCATGAATTGAAAAATGAATTAGTGGAAGAAATTTTATTTTCTTAAATAGCTTATAAGTTTTTATTATTACATAAATACTTTTAATTATTATTTTGTTTCAAATTAATTACTATCCTCATCACACACATTTGTGTGTTCAGAGACTTTTTATTTTATTATATATATATATATATATATTTTAGGTAACAACATATCAATTGTTTTAATTAAAAAGTAATTGTTAGAAAATGTTATTGTTAGTGAATTAGTTTCAACTTGCTTAAACTTGTAAAATAATATAGCTAGATTTATTTTATTATAGTTCTTTTTCCTCTTTCGTAATTTTACTATAATTAAAAAGTAATTGTTCGAAAATGCCATTGTCAGTGAATGAGTTTCAACTTGCTTAAACTTGTAAAATAATATAGCTAGATTTATTTGATTATAGTTATTTTCCCTCTTTCCTAATTTTACTACATTTTAATATTACTAAGATTGTAATTGTTTTATGACTATTGATTTTTCTTTTGCCTTAATTCTTTTCAATATTAATAAATTTTTATTTAATAAGCTACAAATCATTATAATATTATAATTTAAATTTTAAAATTAGTATAAACTTAAAGAAAAATTAAGATTATAATTTTTATGATTATAATATTATTGTGTTAATATTATAATGACATAAATTTTTTATTTTCTTTAATATCCTTACTAGTTTTTATTATTATATAATTACATTTAGTTGTTATTTTATCTAAAATAGACTATTGTTATTATTATTTTTCTAAATCTTCTCTATTTTCATATTAATATGATTATAATTGTTTAGAATTATTGATTTTGTTTTTACTAATTCTTCTCATTATTAATAAATCTGTAATTTTCAATAATTACATGTCAATAGTAATTAAAATTAAATTTTTCTCAAACTTTTTTTATTTAATAAGTTCCTAATTATCATAAATTTTTTTTTAATTCTTCTCAAATTTATGAATTTTTTTTTAAATACTGAGTTAAAATACATATTAAGAGTATAGTTTTCATTATTATAATTTGTTGTTTTAAACTTTAATTTATAAAAATTTTATAATTTTTCAATAATTATATATCAATAGTAGTTATGATTGAATTTCTCAATTTTTGTTTGTTTAATAAGTTTCTAATAATTATAATATTTTTTAGTTATTCTCAAATTTATGAATTAACTATTTTTTAAAAAAAATATTATGAATTAAAAAAAAATTAATAGTACATTGTTCATGATTATAATATTATTGTTTTTAACTTTTAATTCTTCTTTCACTAAAGAGTTTAAAAAAAAATATATAAATTTATGAATTTAATTTTTCAATTTGTCAGCTTTATGTACTTGCTTATCTATATTTACACTATACAAAAAAGATGCTTAATTGGATGAAAATTTTGATTTTCTTAAATACCTTTATAAGTTTTTAGTTATTACATAGTTATTTTTAATTGTTATTTTGCTTCAAATAAAATTTTTTTTGTTTTTGTTTTTGTGAATTCTTAACTATTTTACTGTTAATAGGATTGTAATTGTTTTAAAGCTATTGATTTCTTATTTACTAATTCTTCCAAATATTAATAATTTTATAATTTTTTAATAATTATATGTCAATACTAATTAAAAAAATTTAAATCTTTTATTTAATAAGTTCCTAATAATCATAATTTTTAAACTATTCTCAAATTTATGAATTAAAAGAAATGTTAAGAGTATAGTTTTCGTAATTATAATATGACACTTTTATCTTTTAATTCATAAAAAAAAATAATAATAATTATTATATATCAATAATAGTTAGGATTGAATTTCTTAATTTTTTTTTATTCTATTTGTTCATGAATATAAAAGTGGATTAGTGGAATAAAATTTATTTTCTTAAATAGCTTATGAGTTTTTACTATTACATAAATAGTTTTTTAGTTGTTATTCTACTTCAAATACACTGCTTATTTATTTTTTTTCAATATTGTACTTATTTCCTAATTTTTTTCCATTTTATTGTTAATGGGATTGTAATTATTGTATGACTATTGATTTTTTTTTAATTCTTTTCAATATTAATAAATCTATAATTTGTAAATAATTATATGTCAATAGTAATTATTACTAAATTTTTTTAATTTTTATTTAATAAATTACAAATAATTATAACATTATAAATTAAAATTTTAGAAAAATGCTATAAATTGAAAGAAAAATTAAGGGTATAGTTTAAATGATTAAATATTATTGTGTTAATTCTTCTTCCGTCTGTAGAATTTTTTTAAAAATATATGTTTCTATTATAAATTAATTTTTTTGTGAAATTTATCTATTTGTTTAATATCATTAACATGAAATATTATTTTTATTAATTATAATTTTTTGATTATGTACATCAATTATTGATAAACATAATTAAGATTTATAAAGTGTATCCATTTTGTCGTGCCAATTTTTAAAATATAATAGATAAGAATATGATCATAATAGAGATTTGATGTTAATCAACTAATTAATTTATATTACATATAATGGTAGTATATCAGAAAATTTTTGTTTAGGAGTTTTTATTTCAATTGATGAAAACGGAGGTATTGTAATAAAAAAAGTCCAAATTTCGAGTACCACTACCTCTGTGTAATCAATTTCTTCGTTAGTTAGTTATATTTTTTTTCCTTTAATTTGTTGGTTTAAATTTTGATGTTCTTAATATAAGAACTTCATATTTTCTTATTTTGTTATATCTTTTATACATGAAAAAATTGAAGTAAATTATGATACTGAGGACTTTAAACTGTAATCCAGTTCCAAAGAGTTGCTTAAGGTTGGACTTTGATTTCATCATCATGTGTTCCATGTCAATACCCAATTACCCATTTGTTGTCTTCATCTTGGTTTTTTTTGGTTGTGTTATTTTTAAGGGAGAAAAAGATACATGGAGATTGTCATTGCAATTGCTGGAAAAATTGCAGAGTATGCAGTGGAGCCAATTGGACGGCGATTGGGTTACGTGTGCTACTACAGGTGCAATGTCAAGGAACTTGGTGATGAGATTGACAAACTCCAGACTGCTAGAGAGATTTTGCAACATAAAGTTGATGAAGAAAGAAGAAATGGACTTGAAATTGAACGTTCTGTTCTGACATGGTTGGAAAGAGTTGATAGTATCAAAGGCAAGGTAGAGGAATTTCAGAAAGACACTGGTCATTCCAACGCTGTGTGTTCCAAATGGTGGTGTCCCAACTTATGGGTGCGGCATCAATTGAGTAGGAGAGCGAAAAAGATAGCGAAAGATGTTGCTGAAGTCGAAGAAAAAGAGCCCCCAATTGAAAGAGTTGCTTATCGCACTGCTTTACAAGGTTTAGCCTCCACTTCAGCTGCAGCTACAAGAGGTTTCACAACCTTTGAGTCGAGGATGCCAATTGTTAAGGTGATCATGGAGGCTCTGATGGACCCTTCTGTTAAGCATGATTGGGGTTTATGGGTTAGGTGGTGTGGGTAAAACCACTCTGGTCAAAGAAATAGCTGAAAAAGCTAAGAAAGCCAATGTCTTTGAGGTTGTAGTCATGGCAGTCGTAACCCAAACTCCAGACCTGAAGCGAATTCAAGGCGAAATAGCCGATATATTAGGCTTGAAATTTGATGAGGAAAGTGTGCTTGGTAGAGCAAGTCGGTTGCGTGAGAGGATAACTCAAGAGAAAAAGATACTTGTTATATTGGATGACATTTGGGGAAGGATTGATTTAGAAGAAGTAGGAATTCCTTTCCAAGAGGACTATAAACGAAGAGAAAAGGATTTGGATGAAGTTGACCTTTCTTTCAGAGGGAAATATAAGAAAAGGGAAAAGGATTTGGGGGAAGTAGAACTGCCTTTTGGAGGGGAACATAAAAGAGGGGAAAACTATAATAGTTGCAAGATATTGCTTACCTCCAGAAATAAGGAAGTAGTGTCTCAAATGGGTACGCAAAAGGATTTTCAGATACAACTCTTAACAGAAGCCGAGACGTGGAGCTTGTTTCAAGCAATGGTTGGAGATGTTGACATTGTCAATGATACTGTCCTGCACCCAATAGCAATTGAAGTGGCAAAAAAATGTGCAGGTCTGCCTGTTTCAATTGTTACAGTAGCAAGGGCATTAAAAAACAATAACTTATCTGCTTGGAAAGATGCCTTAAATCAGCTTACAAGGTTCGAGAATGAAGGAATGAATGCCAGAGTCTACTCAGCTTTGGAGTTGAGTTACAATCAACTCGAAAGTGATGAAGTCAGGAATTTTTTTTTGGTTTGTGGTATTCTTGGAGATTTTTCAGACACAGAATACTTGTTGAAGTATAGTATGGGTTTGGGTATAATCAAATACAAAGATACTGTGGAAGGTGCAAGAAACAGAATTTATAACTTGATCAACACCCTCAAAGCATCTTGCTTATTGCTGGAAGAAGACTCAAGTGAAAAGGTCCAAATGCATACCATTGTTCGTGAGGTAGCTATCTCCATCGCTAAGAAAAAACACAACGCGTTTATTGTAAAATTTGAAGATGAGCTAAAAGAATGGCCACCAGAGGATTTTCTAAGAAGATGCACACAGATCATCTTGCCAAATTGTGAAATCCAAGAGCTCCCAGGTAGGTTAGAAATTCCTCAGCTTCAATTGTTCATTTTGGTCAATAAGAATTCTTCTTTGAGTATTCCAGATTCATTTTTTGAGTGCATGGGAGAACTCAAAGTCTTAGACTTAACTGGCATGCATATTACTTCACTGCCCATGTCCTTCCGTTTCCTTACAAGCCTTCGGACACTGTGTTTAGATGATTGTGTTTTGGAGGACATGGCTCTAATAGGAGCCTTGAAAAATTTGGAAATTCTTAGTCTCAGAAATTCTGTGATGAAACAACTGCCAACTGAAATTCAGAAATTAACTCGTCTACGGATGCTAGATCTTATTGGTTCTGAAATTGGGATGATGATTAAGCAATTTATTATACCAAGCTTGACAAAATTAGAAGAGTTGTACATGGGTAACAGTTCCATCACGTGGGAAGCTGAAGGATCAAATGAGCAGAGAAATGCCAGTTTTGCAGAACTAGAAAACTGGCCTCGTCTGACTGCTCTTGAGATACATATTAAAGAGGCTCCAACCTTATCAATGGACTTCTTCAAGAAGTTAGAGAGATTCAAAATATTGATTGGAGACGTCTGGGAATGGACTGTCATGAACGATACCTCAAAAACATTGAAACTAAAGCTCAAAACTAGAATAATTCATTTGGAGCATGGGATCAAGATGTTGCTCAAAAGAGTTGAGGATTTGTACCTAGATGAAATGAATGGTGTTTCAAATATCATTCCAGATCTAAATGGGGAAGGATTTCCAAATATAAAGCATGTTCTTGTCCAAAACAATGCTGAAATTGAATACATCATCGATGGGATCCTCCATCCTTATGTTAGCTTCCCCACGTTAGAGTCAATGGTTCTCAACAACCTCGGTAACTTGAGAGCAATCTGCAACAAACAACTCATGGTCAATTCCTTTGATAATTTGAGAACCATGAAGGTTAGAAATTGTAATAACATGAAGAATCTATTCACTTTTACAAGTGCCTTTTTTCAATTTCTTTTTGAAGTGGAAGTCTCTGGATGCGAGTCTCTAGAGGAAATACTGGTTATAGGAGGAGAGGAGATTATAAGCCACAGTGAAGAGTGCAATAGGGTTGAATTTCCTCATCTACATTCGTTGATCCTACAAGATTTGCCGAAACTAAATGGCTTTGGTGTTCACAAGTGCAAAAATGAGGTAATGTCTTCCCGAACTCAATCAAGCCAGAAAAGATCAACAGCTGGAGTACTCATGCCACTTTTCGATAACAAGGTATGCTTATTAACACATTTTAATTTAGAAAAAAATAAATAAAATAAAAACAAAATTTATTCTTCACTTTGGTTGAAGTTAGTCAAACCTTACAGGATAAAGTATTTACTTTAACAATAAAAAGATTATTAATTTACCAACTAGTTCTGATCATTGTTGTTATGATCTTGAAACGGTTATTGCGTTAACAGGTTACATTTCCCAAATTAGAGACATTGAAGCTGTCCAATATACGACTCAATGAGCTTTGGCATGACCAACTTTCAGCAAGTTATTCCACTGAAAGTTTGACAACCTTGATAGTGGAAGGTTGTGATAGTATTAAGCATCTATTTACATCCTCAACTGCAACATATCTTACCAACCTTAGACATCTTGAGATAACTAAATGTGAATTGATGGAGGAAATAATAATCTCGGAGGAGACAAAAATCAAAGAAGAGGTTAACTCTATAATTGTGTCACATTTTTTACATTTTTTTTATTTTTATGAATTATCTCTTATCCATTCTAGTATATTTTTCTTCCCTTCTGCTCAGCTAACCCATTAGAAGCATGTTACACAATTGATATGGATTAATTGAATACTGCAGATTACGTTTCCCAAATTACAGACTATGAAAATATCCGATATGGATAACCTGAAGACGACATGGCCTCCCCATCTTGCTGCAGACTCATGTTCCTCCTTGAAGATCATGGAAGTTAATAACGCAAGAAAACTAGTCACTATCTTTCCACCTTATACATTGAGAAACTTTGAGAAACTTGAGATGTTGACAGTTATTGATTGCGAATCAGTGGAAGAGATATTTGATCTGAACGCTACGGAAACAAACACTGAGGTGGCTATAAGACTAAAAGAATTGAGATTGTCTGGATTACCAAATCTAGATAATATATGGAGCAAGGATCCCGAAGGCATTTTTTGCTTTCATGATCTTCAATTGGTAGAAGTTCTTAGTTGTCAGAAACTTCAATATCTCTTTCCAGCATCCATAGCTATAAAGGGTCTTTCAAAACTGCAAATACTTAAATTAGGCAATTGTGGGTTAAAGAATGTTGTTGCAGCAGGGGAGGAAAGGGAGCAGATTGCCATATTTGTGTTCCCAGAATTAAACTCCTTGGCACTTGTAAGTTTAGTTCTCCTCGACAGTTTTTATCCAGTGACATATACTCTGGAATGCCCATCATTGCAATATTTACAAGTGTTAAAGTGTGAAAAGTTGGATGTGTTCACAAGAAAACAGTTAAACTTCCAAGAAGAAATTCGGGAACATGAATTTCAACCTGAAAAAACACAGGCCCTCTTTGCAATTGAGAAGGTATATATAAGCGACATCGTTTGAGTTATTTATTTGTTTGTTTGTTTGTTATTTGTTTATAAATGGTCACCTAACGATGAGGTAAAGCTCCTCTTCTTAAATCGCAGATGCTTCCCAATTTGGTGGAACTCATTGTAGAAAAAAAGGAAATTATGCAGATATGGCAGGGAGAGTTTTCACTGCCCCCATTTTACAAACTGAAACTTCTTGAAGTGGTATTTTGTAGGGATGTTGCAGATACTTTTAATTATTACTTTCTTCAAAGAACACCTAATTTGAAAACTCTTAGGGTGAAGGATTGTTTCTTCAAAGAGATATTCCCTAGTGAAAGACATGAAGATCAAGAAAGACAGACTCGGAGTTTTCCGCGGCTGAAAAGTCTACGTTTATGGAGATTGCCTAAGCTTGAACATATATGTGAAGAAGGTTCCCAACTTGACCCAGTTCTTGAGATTCTCAACTCATTGGTAGTGAGGGAATGTCCTCGTTTGACAATCTTAGTGTCATCTTCAGCTTCTTTTAGCAATTTGACATTCTTGGGCATAGTCCAATGCAAGGGGTTGACGTTTCTATTTTCATCCTCCACAGCGAAAAGTCTGGTTAATCTCACAACATTGAGGATAAAATTATGCTTTTCGTTAGAGGAAATAGTAGAATCCAAGGCAGATGAAGCAAAAGATGAGATTTCTTTCAGCAAATTGCGGACTTTAGAACTTGTTTCTCTAAAGAATCTCAAAAACTACAGCCCAAATAAGTACTGCACCTTCAATTTCCCATCGTTAGAAATAGTAATCGTGAGACAATGCCACGTCATGAGGACATTCTCTGAGGGTCCTTTAAATACACCAAAGCTAAGAAATGTGAAGGTAGGAGAAGGACAAACAAAAGATGACTACCGTTGGAGGGGCAATCTTAATGCAACAATGCATGAGGTGTTCCAAGAAATGGTATGTAACGTTCATTTAACATTCTATTTGCCAACCCATTAGATTTGACTCTTTTTATTGTTATTTAAATATATATATATAAATGTGTTAAGACTTACTATGGAAACTGTTATTGTTTTTAAATTATCTGTTGAAAATATTAATTTATTTTATATCAAATCTAGAAAACATTATTATTTTTAGTTAAATTATTATTATAAGAATGATTATATTCAGTTATTCCAAGTTTCTATTTTATTTTAATTTGAATAATTACATGTCGTTACTAAATTAATTTAATAAATTTAAAATCTTACATGTCTCTTCATAAGACACAGTAATGCTATTTTTGATACTTAGATCAAGTTTTTAGAATTTGGGTTAAGTTGCAGTTTTTTAAAAAAAAACTTCAAGAGAGGCATGTATAGATTTAAAAACTAGAGGGTTGTAAGTTTAACTTCAGCATAATTCAAAAATATTAAAGGAATTTACTCTTTTATAAATATGTTAGACTTGAGATTTTAAACTATTATTGTAATTTTTATTGTTTATATCATTGAAACAGTTACAACAAAATGCGCATTTGAGACTGTCTGCATCCCCTGAGCTAAGTGAAGTATGGGTTGGCCGTACTGTCCAACCTAATACTAATTTCCAGAAGCTAAGATATTTGGCTGTCAAAAAATGTGTTTTTTTATCAAATTCAGTTCTTCCATCTCATTTACTACATCTTCTTATTAACTTGGTGGGGTTGGAAGTGGAAGACTGCCATCAAGTTGAAACAATATTTGAAATAAAGCTCCAAGGAGTAAGATCTAAAAGAGCCACACAGTTTAGAAAAATTGACTTTAAAAAACCTTCCGAAATTGAAGACTGTTTGGAATAAAGATCCCCAGGGAATTTTCAGTTTCCAAAATCTGAAGAACGTTCAGGTTGTTAATTGTGCAATGTTGGAAAATCTCTTTCCACCATCTATTGCAAAAGGACTTGAGCAACTTGAAGACATTGTGGTAAGATCCTGTGGGCTGGAGTTCCTAGTTGCTCAGGATGCAAAGCCAGAAGAACAACCAAGTATTGTTGGCTTTGAATTTCCTAGGTTAATCTCTCTAACACTTTCAAGGTTGCCAAAGCTGAGAGGATGTTATCCAGGAAGACACTCTGTAGAATGGCCAATGTTGAGAAACGTTGTTGTTTTTCATTGTGATAGTTTGGAAATATTCAGATCAAAAAATGAAAGCAGCAAAGAAACATTTCGAAACAGCCAGCTTGAAGACACAATTGATGGTCAACAACCACTTATCTCAATTGAAAAGGTAAGCACCTTCCACCATTGTTATGTATTTGTATTAAAGATTCGAAGTTGTGTTTAAAAGTTGTTTCTAAACACACTTTGTATATCTTGTTTTTTCATTAATTAATCACAATAATGCCAATTATAACATGAGAACTTAGTAAAAACAGCAAGTTTAGATTATTATTATTTTTGTTTTCGTTTATAGATTAAAATTTTATATTATTCATTTTCAGGTATATATGGTATATATGTCATTATTATCTCATTATAATCCTAGCTGTAAGAAAAGCAACGAGGACCAGACCAATGTCCCAAGACCCAACGGTTTCTGGCCTTTACTTTTGTCCTCCAATCATATTCTCTTGCTTTCAAATATATATATATTTTTGGCTCTATCCAAAAAAATTAGTTTTTGATATTCAGTTAAAAGGTTCTAGTTCCAATTCTTATGGTGCCCTTATGAGGCTATCACTTAGTTTTTAATTTTGAATAACCAGCATGCATAAATTTGAAATTTTATCAACCATGTGGTGTTTTTGACAACTTTTCCTAATTAATTTTGAAAAATAAAAGATGCTGAGTAAACAGATAAAAAGAATAATTGAAATTAAACCCAGACATATTTCTTTAATCATTATTGTATATATGGTGGATATTAGAAATTAACTAACAGCTTTCGTTGGTGTTTCTTTCTAGGTTGTCCCTAACTTGAAAAAAATGGCAGTTAATGGAAAGGATATCATAAAATTGTGTCACGATCAATCTCGGCCTGACCTCTTTCACAAAATAGAAATTCTTCATCTGCTTTGCTTTTTTCAAGATCAGTCAATTTTGTTTCCATTTACTTTCTTGAAAAGAATACCCAATCTCAAAACACTCAGAGTAGCTTTGAGTGATTTTAAAGAGTTATTCCCCTTCCAAGAACTTGACGAGGGTTGCACCCTGACACTTCAAAAATTGAGATCATTAACTCTGGAAAGTCTAGGTAACTTTGAATGCATATGGAATGGAGACTCTACATTGCACAATATCCTTGAAAATCTTCAACACTTGGAACTCAGAAAATGTTCTAGTTTGATAAAATTAGCACCCTTCACCATATCTTTAAGAAATCTGAAAAGTTTGGAGGTAAGTGAATGTAGAAGATTGATGAACTTATTGACTATTTCCTATCGCAAAAAGTCTAGTTCATCTCCAAGAGAATGAGAATTATCAATTGCGAAAGTATGGAAGAAATAGTGGCTAATGAGGAGGATGAAAAAGGAATAGTTGCTCATGAGATTGTTTTTGAGCGATTGAAATTTTTGAAACTTCATAGCTTACCAAGGCTTACAAGTTTTTGCACAGGAAGTAATTTTGTCTTCAATTTCCTGGCCTTAGAACGTGTAATAGTGACTCAATGCCCCATGATGACAACTTTTTCTCCTGGAGTCATAAGGGCACCATTATTGAAAGCTATATTTGGGACAAAAGAAATGGACAAACCGCGTTGGTATGATGATCTGAATACAACAATAGAGATGTTGTTCAAAGAAATGGTATGTCTAGAATTATCGACTCCTTATCTTTTATATCACTATTATCCTTGCTGCATTTATCTGGTTTAGACAAACAAAAAGAGAAGGACAAATATACTTTGTTGCCTCCTCCATTATAGATTTTTCTGTTATTGTCTATAGGTAAACGAAAAAGAAGATAGGAAAAATAAAGGAGTACAAGAAGATGAAACAGAAGAAGCAACAACAAAAGAAGAGAATGACAAAAAAAGAGGAGGAGATGAAAGAGTAGAAAAATCTGAAACAAAAGTAACAACAAAAGAAGAAGAGAAAGGGGAAGAGGGAGCAATGAAAAAAGTAGAGGTAGGAATGTGGGCAGAAGAAAATGGGGCAGACGAGGATGGCAAAGAAGAAGGAGAAGGAAAAGTGGAAGAAACAGAAAAAAAAAAAAGAGGGAGAAAAGTGGGCAGAAGATACTCAAGTAGATGATAAATGTGGTAATAAAGGTAATGAGGACGACCAAAAGAAGAAGCTAGATTCTCCAAGTCACAATCTAGGTGAGTCAAAATCAAGTAAGAGGAATGGAATAGTCCCCTCAACTTCAGAACCTTCCAAACTTGATAGAAATAAGGGGACAAAAGTTATACCTTCCTTATTAGGGTTACCTTCTACTGCACCATTATCAGGAGGAGTGGAAATGAGTTTCACCTGGCAACCAACTCAAGGTCACTTATTTTCCTCACCTTTTTTGTTGATCATGAGATTTTGATATCTCTTTCTCTTCCTAATAATTGTTTCTTTTTTCTGTTTCCCTTTCACTCACATTAAAAGCAAGTTATACTTCTTCAAATACTGATGAATTCATCGGCGCAACTGATGTTGCGGGTCCTGTGACATCAACCACTGAAGCTAAAGTAACAAATACTATTGATCTTGTTACTCCTTTCAACTTCTATTATGGAAGTACACGTGCCCCAAAATTTATCTTATGAAACCAATAAAACTATCTCTTGCGGTGAGGTTGCTTCTTCTTCTTCAACCCAAGCTTTTATACCTTTTGCTTCTATAGATAACACCAGTCCAGTGCTTACACAGGGTATGCTCTATTTCTTTGCTATAGATCCTAAGTATTACTTTGTTTTTACTTATAAAAAGTATTCTCACTTTTTCTTGCAGATGCTTTTGCTCCATCGACTTTAACAGGTAAAATTGGAACTCATTATAAGTTACAAGCCTCAAGATAATATTTTTTTTGTGTGGATACATTCATACTTTACTGCTTTTGCAGCCGTCCATTTGGATTTGCATGTTTATTCTCAATCTCTGTCCTACTTCAGGTGCTCAGGTTACCCGGGGGCTTTCTACAGTTTCTGCAATGTTAACTCCAGTTCCAACCATGCACACTGAGTCACCAACTCCTGCAGTTCTGCCTTGTCATCAATTGATAGTCATCTTCATCCAACTGGTTCATCAATCCAAATGGCTGCCACCATACCCTTCATTCTCATTACTGACATGGCTGTGTTTCGAGGACTTGGTCTTTTGCACAAGAAATTCATCCCCTTACTTGAAGAGGCAATGTCCCAAGCACCCTGAACTATGGACAAGGAGGCCACAAGAATATAGTAATGAATTTTCTCTATGGGGATTCCATGCTTTGGGGAGAGTTCTAGAATTTCTACGGACAGTTAGGATTAGAGATATAACCTCTGAAAGGAAGAGAGAATTTTCCAGGTTGTGGTTGGAATTAAGAGCTTTTGGCTTTGACCTTACTTGGCTGGAACCTTCTTACCAAAAGGTTATGACTTGTTCTATTGATGAGCCTAAAATAAAACGCTTTGAGGAATTGAAAGGGGAAGTGATCTCTCTAGCTAAAGATCTGAGAGAGAAAATAGCAGAACTAACAGAGGCGTCAAAAAATTTGACTAATCCAGATTAGTAATTGATTTTTAGTTTTTTTTAAAAATGCCCTTATATTTATTGAAGATAAAGATATTGTACTGAACTATATGTAACCAGATTTCATTGTGACAAAATCTAGCCTTAATTGGGGAATAAGGGTACTAATTTTTCCCACACCAATTTCTTGCAAGTCAGATTCACACAGTTCTTCATCAAATTTGGTCATTGATTTAACTTGGTTCAAGTGTCTCTGACCATTTAGATACAAATGTTTCCATGGTGCTGTGCAGTTGAAAATCCAAGTGATTTAATTTTTAAACACGTTAATCAAAGATAAAGCACATGTTAATTTTTAAATAATATTCACACAGTTCTTCATGAACTGCTAAAGAAATTGTTGTGTACATTATTAATGTGATTTATGGAATTTGATATTACTTCCACAGAAGCAATAAAGATCAGAAAACGTGTTTAAAGTGATTGGTTGTGAAAAAACCAAAGATAATAAAACGTACAAGTCTCTTGTGTTGATTGGTCCCTTTCATCTATAGCTGGCTTCCATCTTAGGCTAGTTTGTACTATGTTATCTTTATTGATTGGGCGAGATTTATGTTTTAGCTTGCACTGGTTTTCTGGCATTGCAGGCGCAAGACATCAGACAACAGGTAACGAAGATGGAATTTCGGACACAGGTCCAAATTCTAATTTTTTGGACTATATGATAGGATTTGTAGTTTAATAGTTAAAATCGGATAAGAGTTGATACCAAATTTTTAAAATCTGTTTTCTCGATCCACATCAACAGTCTTTGGGCCCATCAACACACGTCTACGAGCCTACATCTGCAAAAAAGGTTAGTTGCAAGAGCATGCACTTAAACTAGTTTTCTAAAATCCGGTTTCAGGCCTACTGCTTGTCCCCACTACGAGCCCCCCACCTCACAGCTCACTAACCCAGGAAACGACAGCCCTAAAATTGAATTTTCAAATACCAGTTTTTAGCTGGTTGTCCTCTTTCCCTTTTAAGTTATTAATTTTTCTATTTGGTCAATTGCCAAACTTTTTAATTTTTGTATGAGAATTTTTTAATTATAGTGTATGAATTATTTTTAATTCAAAGTGTATGATATATTTAAATTTAAAGTGTACAATAATTATTAAATTCTAAAATGTATGATAAATTATATATTTATAGATGTACAGATATTTTTTTAATTTTTAAAATATATGATAATTTATAAATTTTTAGTGTATGATATTTTATAAATTTTAAATATATGATTACTTTATAAATTTTTAGTGTATGATATTTTATAAATTTAAAGTTTATGACAATTTTTAAATTTGAGTGTACGATATTTTTAAAATTTTAAATGTGTAATAATGTTTAAATTTATAGGGTATCATAATTTTTTTATTATAGTTTATGATATTTTAAAATTTAAAATTTCATGTTTTTTAAAATATAAGTATATGATATTTTAAAAATTTTTATTGTATGATATATTTAAATTTTATGTTGATATTTTAAATTTAGTGTATAATCTTCTAAATTTTTGTATGTTAAATTTATATATTATAGTGTATGATATTTTTTAATTTTAAAATGTATGATAATTTATAAATTTCTAGTGTATGATATTTTTATATTTAAAGTTTATGATAGTTTTTAAATTTATAGCGTATGATATTTTTTAAATTTAAAACATATAATAAGTTTTATATTTATAATTATGATATTTCTTTTTAGTGTGTATGATATTTTAAATTTTTTAAATTTATGATATTTTTTAATTTAAATTGTATAATTTTTAAATTTATTTGAAATGGTCCAATAAAAAGAAAAAATATTAAATAATTTAAAATTTTAATGGAGCACACTTATATTAATCGAGTACATATGATGAATACTATAATTTATTATAAAAAACTTACCACACACTTGTGATAATGAAATAAATATGTGTGTCATTGTTTAACAACATGCTAGCAAAGACGAAGGGAGAAAATTATGAATGAAATCGTTATTACCATCATAGTCAGGATAGTCAGATAGGTCATCATCGCTCTCATATTGGGCATCAATTTCAACTTCCATCATGGTTGGAGTTCTTAACTAGTCTTGGTGAGTAGCCACTTCATACCAGGCATGGTACTTATCCAGTCTTCTATTCATCTGGTTAATTTCGTACTTTATTCTTTCAATAACTTGAGCTATTTCACCTTGTGTTGAATGAGGTAAAGTTGCCGAGATTGCTTTTGGGACTGACAGCTTGTGTAATCTACAATATGATTTCATCTCACACCTTATCTCTCACCATCTAATGTACTCAGGTTCCCTTACCCAAATTACCCAATTTTATTATGAAGCATTAGTAACTGGTCTAAACATTATATGATCGGAAATATTCTAACTATTCGTAGAATAGATAGGGACTCACTTAAACTCTCTTTTCGATCTATACCATGTAACATCATTCAGATTAGTATACTTGTCTACACGATGAAGACGTTGTCTTAATGTTAATGGCTCAGGTCTTGTTCTAGTTGATGTTCTACGACCACTACAACGTTCATGACAGCCACAATATGAGCAGAGTTGTCTTGGCATATTTTCTTATTATCAAGTGTGAGTTTCTAGTAAGACATGGTTGTTTGATATTTTCAACTCTTATAGCTTTGAAACTATTTATATAACCAAATATTTGTTGTTATTGTCAAAATAATGCCACTTGAATATATATTGAAGTAGTCAAGATTTATAGCGTGACTGTAAAGTAATGTCAGCATATCTGTTAATAAGTAAAGTAATGTTAGCTTGTTCATTTACTGTTTAAATGCTTTATAAGTAAAAATACGTGAACGAGTAGTCACTTCATGAAAAGATTACGTGCTTCATTGTAAAGTGATGCTAGCATGTTTGCTTATTAAGATAATACTTGAAGATTTATGTAATAATTTCAGTATTTAAGATAATAATAATTATTAGATAATTAAAAAATTCCACCTTGAAGTAGTGGGGGATTTGACAAATCTTTACATGTTTATTAATAAGTAAATTCTAGTTTACAAGTACAACTAAATTATAACGTAAACAGGGAAGACTCTTCCCATTACAAGTAACACTAAATTAAAATAAAATTAGAATAGATTTTTTCCCTTCACAAGGAACACAAAATTAAAACTTAAATAGGGACTTTGAGCTATCCCGATCTACAAAAAATGACCCTGTACCACATGAGTGCGGTCTCCTCCTCCTTGCTGGGTTCTGCCTAGGTGGTACATTTGCTGTGTCACTAGGATCTTCTAACTGAGGCATGTCATGAGCACTGCTAAATCCTTTGGTCGCTTGCATACCTGAACCCATACCCGAGTCATATGATGCCCGTGTACTACCATATTGAAAGTATGGCACCTGCGGTATGGGAAAGTTAAAAAATTTAGTTGATTGGTGTGCAACATCAGACATAAGCTGCTAATACACAACTAAAGTACTGGCCACATATGGAGGTTGAGACATATGTGGTGGTGATGAAATATGCATATCTGATGGTCCGACAACAGCATCAGCACATCCATAAGATGTTAATGGTCCAGGGACATTAGTCCTAGTGCGTCTGCGATGTTGTGATGACATGGATGATGATGTCGAATGAGCAGAACAAGACTGAACTGGAGCACCAGGAGGAGCAGCATGGATAAAACTAACTGGTGTGAAATATCTCATGCTGATACATTTATACCACTCTATGTGCTCTTGCATATGAGTGGCATGACCATGTGCAACCCCATATGCAACCTCTCATATCTAAAGCAAATGGTATCTCATGCCCCAAATGGCTAAGTGGTTAGCATGAAGCCAACAGTAGTCTGTGAGGCCTCATCCCCAAAGATCACATTTGTATAATTTTTTATCAACCTTTATGTCAACAGGGTCTTCTGGTATCAGTTGCTAATAGTCAAACTGATGCATGATCTTGTCCACTTTCTGATACTCAACAATATGAAAACATATTAAGGTACCTTTGCACCCCAAATATGCTGGTTTCGATAACAATAGTTTGGTATCAGGTACCACAGCTTATCAGCAATATATAGTAATGATATGAACCGCAACCCAAAAACAATGTCAATGTTTTAATAAATAAAACATTGCAACATGAATATGTTAAATGGTACATGGATATAACACAAACTTCAAATTACCTGTCCAGCATCTCCCTCTACTAATACACCACATTATGGCTGATCCATGTTACCCTTGAACTTCACTCTCCACCTGCAAGTAATTAAAAATATCAATTACAAGTTATCAATGCTTTCACAATCTAAGCAAAGACATAAAACCAATAAATTTATGTATCTTGAGCCTAGAGGACAAAGATTATCCCAATAAATTTTTGCCTCCCTCCTCGGTGCGAGAAAGGATAGTCTTTTCCATGCCCATACCTGCAATAATATCAAAGGTCTAGTAATTTCAGAAGCATTAGGTGAGTAAAGTGACACATCTCCTTGTACAACTATGCCAATAACACACTGCCCAAGCTGTACTGTCTGGGATATATAAGTTTTCCAGTAGAGATAGGAAACAAATGTGCACATGGGTACTCGTCTTACTAGTGAATAACAATCCACCCATCAGCTATTATACATAAGCACGAGCATATCTCTGTGCTGTAATGTCATCACTGTTGACTGGAAAATTCTGAAATATCATTCCTAACCAGCTCATATTCAATGTATTATCCTTAATGACTGTAGCAAAGGGGCACTACTCTAAATAGTCAATCACACTCACCTCTTGACGTCGGCACCAACTATACCAGAGATAGGTTCACGGTCCACGGGAAAACCCAAGAGGATACTAATATCCTGTAGTGTGATAGTGGCCTCGCTGTGAGGTAGATGAAATGTGTGAGTCTCTGACCTCCATCGCTCTACTAAGTTGTCATAAGGTGCAAATCAAGCGAAATAAACTGCACCTTGATCACACCACCAAAACCTGCCTGAGTCATATACTCCAATGCACGATGATTAATATTATTAAGAACCTCCCGGCCAAACACCGCCTCCCTCTGACTACATTTCAGGATATAGGCCTCGCTCTAAAATTTTATAAAATATTAGTAAGAACATTTCCTATAATAAAATGAAATTGACAAATTTAAGGTAGTCTAGTTATTATTTACATACCTGGCGATCCGTAAAAAACTCTAACGGAACAATGCCTATCATGTAGTCAAAGGACTGAACGGTCTACTAAGGCTACGGGATCCATGAATCTACATGAAAAAAGACAAATTAACTACAATGTTAATATACATACACGACAATAAATGATATCACAAACAAACAATTACAATACGTAAACTACTAGTCAAATAATATTACAATTTAATGAAATGGAGAAATTTGAATAATTGAAAATTTTCACCTTGAAGTGGTGGGGGTTTGGCTTACCTTTACCTATTTATTAATTTCAAAATAATTTTACATGACATATAGAGGACATAATGCCTAATCCCCGCATAGTAAACTAGAAAGAAATACATAAGTAGGAAAACTCTTCCATTTAATTAAAGTAAAGAATGCAACCAGGAAAGTGTGGTTTAACGTTGTATAGTGTTAGGGATAATTTTTACGATTATGTATGCCTACATAAACCACATCTATGTTGCCTCATGGAATTTGTAATGTTCATCTCATTAGGAATGTGCTTTGTTTTCAGCCTACCATTTCTTTCGTAATTTGGACATGTTGGGAAGCACGTGGGGGGAACTAGAATTCTAGACAATAGTCATCATGCATCACTGGGTTGGATTATGAAGTTTATACAAGTTCCTGATTTCTCAGTTTATACCACTTCCCAATAAAGTCACTATAGTTCAGATAGCATGCTTGCACAAAGTTTGCTATAACATGTGAGCACAGGATCATGTATTGCTGGGCTTTGTTGTATGTGCACGTTTTTTATTTAAAACACACAGTGTACTGGTTGCAGCCTTTTCGGGCTTTCCATCCATGAAATTGCTCTTTATTTCAATTAATCCTAAACCGGTATGAAATTGTCTCAGCTTGTGTCCACACTGCTCTATTTGCCCAATTTTGGATTTTCTCTATTTTGTCGATTGTGTATTGATTGCCAGCATTCAGTTGAGGATTAATCTTCTCTTGATGTTCCACGAAATATTTAACATATGGGTAAAATGTCAGCCTCACTAGTGCAGTGATCGGGACTTGCCGCGCTCCCTTCAAGATATTGTTCATGCACTCCCCCAAGTTTGTAGTCATGAAGTCAAAGCGGTGACTCCTCTCATGTGCCAATGCCCACTACTCAACTGAATTTTACCAATCCCATGCCATATACTCAAAGTCCATACGGACAAACTTATCAAAATATTTATCAAACTTCTGTTTTTTAAGTTTGACTAGCAGTGTGGATGAGGAGATTTTTTGTGCTTTCATATTTCTTGTGGGTCTTATGAAATTGCTTGCAATGTGCCTAGTGCAAATTGGTGATACCCATAGGGTTCAGTCCAACCATTCCAAGGATCTAAAGTAGCAGCAATTATCCAAGCATGACGATTAAATATTAAGCAAACACCCCACCCGTTGCGTTACATGCATATGAAGCAAACTTAGAAACCACCCCCAGCTATCTGTGTTCTCCTCCTCCTCAACAATTGCAAATGCAACAGGAACTAAACTGTTTGTCACCATTAATAGCAGTTGCAACCAATAATATTTCCGGTTTACTTTCCACATATGAACGTGCTGTTAATTTGAAAAACTGGTTACAATGATAGAAGACCTTGATAGATAGCTTCAAAGCCCATAATACCCGCTAGAATATAACCTGTTCAGGATATTTAGTTATGTTCACTTTCTATTCCGAGCGGCTGTGCCAGGATTGGTGACACAAATTGCATTTAATATCCAGGAAGGTCATTGTAAGATTTTCTCCCAATTACCAAACACAAGATTAATTGCTTTCTTCTTGCTTTGAATTTTTTGCTCTGACTTAGGTATAATGGAAGTGATCTTTTATCATTGTAAGCAACACAGCTTCCTGGGGTAGTAGGGTCTTCATAGATAGTATTTTTGATATACTCTGCAATGACCCCTTGTCCAGATTATAATAATCCTGAGTCATTCCACTATAAACATAGTTGTGAGCCACATCCAACTTCGTAATTTGAAACTTGTCAACTCTTTTACTAAAATGGCCTTGCAAAACCTTCACTTGCAGCCCTCTTCGTGGATCTTGCACCTGATATCCAATATGTCCCTTTTTGGACTTAACGACTATAAAAGCCACGTGGTTCATAATGTGCCAGTATATAATTGTGTTTTTCAACTCGTGTTGAACAATATGCGATTGTAAAAATCATTATGTAACTCCCATTGGGCGTTTCAAACAATAACAGGGTTTACTGCATATGTCCCATAATATTCACGTTTGTGTAAAAAGGATTCATGACATTTTAGTTGTATAAATCTTCTTCAGGTGTCTCGATAATATCATCATCATCCACTTCAATGTTAAAATGAGGATCAATATTCAAATCAGAGATATCCTCTCTATCGCCAACAACATCATTTATACCAAGTGCTTCAAAGTAATTAATCGATAAGTGCAGCCTAAGAGATGACAATGCTTCTCTTGCAACATGAAAACTTAGTTGATTGTATTGCTGTGTCAAACACTAGGTTTCCATGAATATGTTTTAAGGAACCGGGTTAGGTGTGTCATGACTCAAAACAATAGGCAGTGACACATCTTGAAATGTGTGCTTATGTAATAAATCTCTAAGTTGAATCTAGGGTCTTGCGCACTAACATGCTGTGCAAGTCCTTATCATTAGCTACTGCAACTGGACTATAGTAAGTTGAATTATTAAAGGTCATTGGATACTAACAAATAAAAAATAGGTTCTATATTTTTCTATCAACTTTTAAAGACTTGTATAGATGAGCATAAAACTTTGCATACTTGATACACTTAGATATACGAATGCACTTAATATGACCAAAATCATATTCAAATCCTTTCGAACCAGTACGTATTTCACCATTAATGTAACACATAATTTCAAAATTTTTATTATCAAACTTGCA